>NW_026504498.1:0-14662 GCF_026875155.1 Cherax quadricarinatus
GTATCTTACAAGACACACTACAGTCTACAAGACCCACTCTAGTCTTACAAACACACTCTAGTCTTATAAGACACACTACAGTCAGACAAACACACTCCAGTCTTATACAAGACACACTACAGTCTTACAAGACACACTACAGTCTTACAAGACACACTACAGTCTTACAAGACACACTACAGTCTTACAAGACACACTACAGTCTTACAAGACACACTACAGTCCTTACAAGGATGCACACTACAGTCTTACAAGACACACTACAGTCTTACAAGACACACTACAGTCTTACAAGACACACTACAGTCTTACAAGACACACTACAGTCTTACAAGACACACTATCGTCTTACAAGACACACTACAGTCTTACAAGACACACTACAGTCTTACAAGACACTCTACAGTCTTACAAAGACACACTACAGTCTTACAAGGCACACTACCAGTCTTTCAAGCACACTACAAGTCTTTCAAGACACACATACAGTCTTACAAGACACATACAGCTTACAAGACACACAACAGTCCTTATAGACACATTACAGTCTATAAGAACACACTACAAGTCATTACAAGACACACTATCAGACTACAAGACACTCTGCAGTCTTACAAGACAACTAGAGTCTTACAAGACACACTGTTAGTCTTACTAGACAAACTACAGACTACCAGACACACTATAGTCTACAAGACATACTACAGTCTACAAGACATACAACAGTCTTACAAGACACTACATCTTACAAGACACAGTCTATGTCTACAAGACACAGTCTAGATCCTACAAGACACACTACAGTCTTACAAGACACACTACAGCCTATACGACAGCAACTACAGTCCTTACAAGACACACTACAGTCTTTCAAGAACACATTACTGTCTAACATAACACTAAAGTCCTTCAAGACACCCTACAGTCTGACAAGACACTCCTACCAGTCTTGCAAGACACACTGTAGTCTTACAAGACACACTACAGTCTTACAAGACACACTACAGTCTTACAAGACACACTACAGTCTGACAAGACACACTACAGTCTTACAAGACACACTACAGTCTTACAAGACACACTACAGTCTTACAAGACACACTACAGTCTTACAAGACACACTACAGTCTGACAAGACACACTACAGTCTGACAAGACACACTACAGTCTTACAAGATACACTACAGTCTTACAAGACACACTACAGTCTTCCAAGACATACTGCAGTCTTACAAGACACACCACAGTCTTGCAAGACACACTACAGTCTTACAAGACACACCACAGTCTTACAAGACACACTACATCGTACAAGACACACTACCATCTAACAAGACACACTACAGTCTTACAAGACGCACTACAGTCTTACAAGACACACCACAGTCTTACAAGACACACTACAGTCTTACAAGACACACCACAGTCTTACAAGACACACTACAGTCTTACAAGACACACTACAGTCTTACAAGACACAACTACAGTCTTACAAGACAACTAACAGTCTTACAAGACACACTACATCTTTACAAGACACACGGGAGCAGATCTGTGGGACAATAGCACGGACTAGCCAGGGGGGCGGTGTACAAGACACTACAGGTTCTGAGCAAGATTGGGGAGCAAAGCTACAGTTCGGAGGGGGGTGGGGGGGGACGGGGGACAGCACACTACCAGTCTTCCAAGACACATCTACAGTCTTACAAGACACTACAGTCTAACAAACCCACTACATCGTACAAACACACCACAGTCTTAGAAGACACACCAGTCCTTACAAGACACACTAACAGTACTTACAAGACACACTACAGTCTTACAAGACACACTACAGTCTTACAAGACACACCACAGTCTTACAAGACACACCACAGTCTTACAAGACACACTACAGTCTTACAAGACACACTACAGTCTTACAAGACACACCACAGTCTTACAAGACACACTACAGTCTTATAAGATACACTACAGGCTTACAAGACACACTGTAGTCTTACGAGACACACTACAGTCTTACAAGACACACTGCTGTCTTACAAGACACACTACCATCTAACAAGACACACTACAGTCTTACAAGACACACTGTAGTCTTACGAGACACACTACAGTCTTACAAGACACACTACAGTCTTACAAGACACACTGCTGTCTTACAAGACACACTACCATCTAACAAGACACACTACAGTCTTACAAGACACACCACAGTCTTACAAGACACACTACCATCTAACAAGACACATTGTAGTCTTGCAAGACACACTACAGTCTTACAAGACACACTGCATTCATGCAAGGCACACCACAGTCTTACAAGACACACTACAGTCTTACAAGACACACTACAGTCTTACAAGGCACACTACAGTCTTACAAGACACACTACAGTCTTACAAGACACACTACAGCTAACAGACACACACAGTCTTACAAGACACACTGCTGTCTTACAAGACACACTACCATCTAACAAGACACACTACAGTCTTACAAGACACACCACAGTCTTACAAGACACACTACCATCTAACAAGACACATTGTAGTCTTGCAAGACACACTACAGTCTTACAAGACACACTGCATTCATGCAAGGCACACCACAGTCTTACAAGACACACTACAGTCTTACAAGACACACTACAGTCTTACAAGGCACACTACAGTCTTATAACAAGACACTACTACAGCTACAAGACACACTACAGTCTTACAAGACACACTACAGTCTACAAGAAACACTACAGTCCCTTACAAGGACACACTACTCCTTACAAGCCACATACAGTCTTTACAAGACACACTACAGTCTTACAAGACACACTACAGTCTTACAAGACACACTACAGTCTTACAAGACACACTACAGTCTTACAAGACACACTACAGTCTTACAAGACACACTACAGTCTTACAAGACACACTACCATCTAACAAGACACACTACAGTCTTACAAGACACACTACAGTCTTACAAGACACACCACTGTCTTACAAGACACACAACAGTCTTTACAAGACACACCACAGTTCTTACAAGACCACACAGTCTTACAAGACACACTACAGTCTTACAAGACACACTACAGTCTTACAAGACACACTACAGTCTTACAAGACACACTACAGTCTTACAAGACACACTACAGTCTTACAAGTACACCTACAGTACTTACAAGACCCCAACACTACAGTCTTACAAGACACACTACAGTCATACAAGACACACTGCATTCAATGCAAGACACACACAGTCCTCAAAGACACACTACAGTCTTACAAGACACACTACAGTCTTACAAGACACACTACAGTCTTACAAGACAAACTACAGACTTACAAGACACACTACAGTCTTACAAGACACACTACAGTCTTACAAGACACACTACAGTCTTACAAGACACACTACAGTCTACAAGACACTCTATAGTCCCCTTACAAGACACACTATCAGTCTTACAAGACACACTACAGTCTACAAGACACACTACAGTCCACAAGACACACACAGTCTTACAAGACGCACTACAGTCTTACAAGACGCACTACATATATACAAGACTCACTACAGTCCTTAACAAGACACACAACGGGGGGGGGGGGGAGTCTACAAGACACACTACAGTCTTACAAGACACACTACAGTCTTACAAGACACACTACAGTCTTACAAGACACACTACAGTCTTATAAGATACACTACAGTCTTACAAGACACACTGTAGTCTTACGAGACACACTACAGTCTTACAAGACACACTACAGTCTTACAAGACACACTACAGTCTTACAAGACACACTACAGTCTTACAAGACACACGACAGTCTTACAAGACACACTACATCTACAAGACACACTACATGTCTAATAAGATACACTACAGTCTTACAAGACACACACAGTCTTATAAGACACACACAGTCTTTGCAAGAAACACGACAGTTCTTACAGACTCACACAGTCATAATAAGTATACACACAGTCTTACAAGACACACATGTATTCTTACAAGACACACGACAGTCTTAACAGACTCACTACAGTCTTATAAGATACACTACAGTCTACAAGACACACATGTAGTCTACAAGACACACTACAGTCTTACAAGACACACTACAGTCTTACAAGACACACTACAGTCTTACAAGACACACTACAGTCTTACAAGACACACTACAGTCTTACAAGACACACTACAGTCTTACAAGACACACGACAGTCTTACAAAACACACGACAGTCTTACAAGACACACTGTAGTCTTACAAGACACACTACAGTCTTACAAGACACACTCTAGTCTTACAAGACACACTCTAGTCTTATAAGACACACTACAGTCTGACAAGACACACTACAGTCTTACAAGACACACTACAGTCTTACAAACACCCACAGTCTTACAAGACACACTACAGTCTTACAAGACACACTACAGTCTTACAAGACACACTACAGTCTAACAAGACACAGTACAGTCTTACAAGACACACTACAGTCTTACAAGACACACTACAGTCTTACAAGACACACTACAGTCTTACAAGACACACTAACATCTTACAAGACACACTACAGTCTTACAAGACACACTACAGTCTTACAAGACACACACAGTTCTTACAAGACGTGCGCGAGCACACAGTCGTACAAGACACACTACAGGTCTTACAAGACACACCACATCTTACAAGACACACTACAGTCCTTATAAATACACTACAGTCCTTACAAGAACACACCACCAGCTTACAAGACACACTACAGCTTATAAAGATACACTACAGGCTTACAAGACACACTGTAGTCTTACGAGACACACTACAGTCTTACAAGACACACTGCTGTCTTACAAGACACACTACCATCTAACAAGACACACTACAGTCTTACAAGACACACTGTAGTCTTACGAGACACACTACAGTCTTACAAGACACACTACAGTCTTACAAGACACACTGCTGTCTTACAAGACACACTCACCATCTAACAAGACACACTACAGTCTTACAAGACACAACACAGTCTTACAAGACACACTACCATCAAACAAGACACATTGTATTCCCTATGCAAGACACACAACAGTCTTACAGACACACAGCATCATGCAAGGCATCACCACAGTCTTACAAGACACACTACATCTTACAAGACACACTACATTCTTAGCAAAGCACACTACAGTCTACAGACACACAACATTTAACCAAGACACACTAACAGTCCTACAAGACACACACAGTCTTTACAAGACACACTACAGTCTTACCAGACACCTTACAACCTTACAAGACACACTACAGTCATACAAGACACACTACAGACTTACAGCCACACTACAGTCTATACAAGAACACACCACAGTCTTACAATACACACTACAGTCTTACAAGACACACTACAGTCTTACAAGACACACTACAGTCTTACAAGACACACTACAGTCTTACAAGACACACTACAGTCTTACAAGACACACTACCATCTAACAAGACACACTACAGTCTTACAAGACACACTACAGTCTTACAAGACACACCACAGTCTTACAAGACACACTACAGTCTTAACAAACACACCACAGTCTTACAAGACACACTACAGTCTTACAAGACACACTACAGTCTTACAAGACACACTACAGTCTTACAAGACACACTATAGTCTTACAAGACAAACTACAGTCTTACAAGACACACTACAGTCTTACAAGACACACCACAGTCTTACAAGACACACTACAGTCTTACAAACACACTACAGCTTACAAGACACACCACAGTCTTACAAGACACACTACAGTCTTACAAGACACACTACAGTCTTACAAGACACACTACAGTCTTACAAGACACACTACAGTCTTACAAGACACACCTACAGTCCCTTACAAGACACACTACAGTCTTACAAGACACCCTAGCATTCATGCAAGACACACCACAGTCCTTACAGACACACCCACAGTCTTACAGGACACACTACAGTACGTACAAGACCACTAACAGTCTTACAAGACACACTACAATTCCATACAAGACACACTTCAGTAATTACAAGACACACTACAGTCTTACAAGACACACACATCTTACAAACACACTACAGTCTTACACGGGGAGACACACTATAGTCTTACAAACACACTACAGTCTTACAAGACACACTACAGTCATACATAGACACACTACAGTCTACAAGACACACCTTATTCTTACAAGACACACTACCGTCTACAAGACACACTACAGTCCTTACAAGACACACTACAGTCTTACAAGACACACTACAGTCTTACAAGACACACTACAGTCTTACAAGACACACTACAGTCATACAAGACACACTCATCTTATAAGATACACACAGTCATACAAACACACTGTATTCTTACGAGACACACTACAGACTTACAGAGTCCACACGACAGTCTACAAACACACTACAGACTTTACAAGACACACACAGTCTAACAAGACACACGTACAGTCTTACAAGACACACGTCAAGTCTACAAGACACACTACCAGTCTTATAAGATACACTACAGTCTTACAAGACACACTACAGTCTATAAGACACCCATTACAGTTCTTGAAGACACACGACAGTCTTACAAGACTCACTACAGCTATAGATAAACTACAGTCTTACAAACACACTGTAGTCTTACAAGACACAGACATGTCTTAACAAGACACACTACAGCTATAAGAGTACACTACAGACTTATCAGACACACTGTATCTTACAAGACACACTAAATTTTTCCCCTTACAAAGACAACTACAGTCCTTACAAGACACACTACTGTCTTACAAGACACACTACAGTCTAACAAGACACACTACAGTCTTACAAGACACACTACAGTCTTATAAACACACGACAGTCTTACAAACACTCGACAGTCTTACAATGACACACTGTAGTCTTAACAAGACACACTACAAGTCTACAAGACCACAACCTAGTCTTACAAGACACACTCTAGTCTTATAAGACCACACTACAGTCCTTGACAAGACACACTACAGTCTTACAAGACACACTAACAAGTCTTACAAGACCACACTACAGTATTACAAGACCACACTACAGTCTTACAAGACACACTACAGTCTTGACAATACACACAACAGTCTTACAGACACACTACAGTCTTACAAGACACACTACCGGCCTTACAAGACACACTTACAGTCTTACAAGACACACTGCAAGTCTTACAAGACACACACCGTCTACAAGACACACTACAGTCTTTCAAGCACACTAACAGTACTACAAGACACACTACAGTCTTAACAAGACACACTACAGTCTAACAAGATACACCGTAGTCTTCTAATACACATTAAAGTATTACAAGACACACTACTGTCAAACAAGACACACTACAGTCTTACAAGACACTCTGCATCCTTGACAAGACACACTAGAGTCTTACAACACAACACTGTAGTCGTACATGACACACTACAGTCTTACAAGACACACTATAGTCTTACAAGACATACCTACAGTCCTTTCAAGACATACTAAAGTCTTACAAGACACATCAACTTACAAGACACAGTCATGCTACACGACACAGTCTAGTCTACAAGACACACTACAGTCTTTTAAACACAACAAAATCTTACAAGACACACTACAGTCTACAAGACTCACACAGTCTATAAGACACACTACAGTCTTACAAGACACACTAACAGTCTATCAAACACATTACTGTCTAACAAGACACACAACAGTCTGGGACAAGACCCCACACTGCAGTCCTTGCAAGAACACACTGTAGTCTTACAAGACCACTACAGTCTTACAAGACACACTACAGTCTTACAAGACACACTACAGTCTTACAAGACACACTACAGTCTTACAAGACACACTACAGTCTTACAAGACACACCACAGTCTGACAAGACACACTACAGTCTTACAAGACACACTACAGTCTTACAAGACTAAGTACATCGAACAAAGGACACACTACAGTTTTACAATACGCACTACTGTCTACAAGACACACCGCAGTCTTACAAGACACACTACAGACTTACCAGACACACCACAGTCTTTACGAAGACACACTTACAGTCTTACAAGACACACTACAGTCTTACAAGACACACTACAGTCTTACTAGGCACACTACAGTCTTACAAGACACACTACAGTCTTACAAGACACACTACAGTCTTACAAGACACACTACAGTCTTACAAGACACACTACAGTCTTACAAGACACACTACAGTCTTACAAGACACACTAGCATCTTACAAGACACACTACAGTCTTACAAGACACACTACAGTCTTACAAGACACACTACTGTCTTACAACCACACACTAACAGTCTTGCAAGACACACTTACAGTCTTACAAGACACACTACTTTCTTACAACACACACTACAGTCTTGCAAGACACACTACAGTCTTACAAGACACTACAGTCTTACAAGACACACACATTCTTACCAGGCACACTAACAGTCTTACAATACACACTACAGTCTTACAAGCACCACAGACCAAACAAGACACAGCTACATTCTTACAAGACACACCACAGTCTTCAGACACACCACAGATCCTTACAAGACAACTAACAGTCTTACAAGACACACGCCAGTCTTACAATGACTCACTACCGTCTTTCAAGACACACCACAGTCTACAAACACACCACAGTCTTACAAGACACACTACAGTCTTACAAGACACACTCCAGATCTATAAGATACACTACAGGCTTACAAGACACACTGACGTTCTTACAGCACACTACAGTCTTACAAGACACACTACAGTCTACAAGACACACAGGCTGTCTACTAGACGACACACCATCCTAACAAGACACACTACAGTCTTGACAAGACAACACTGTAGTCCTTACGAAGACACACTCGTCTTACAAGACACACTACAGTCTTACAAGACAACACTGCTGTCCTTACAAGACACACTACCAACAAACAAACACACTACAGTCTTACAAGACAACACGTCCTTACAAGACACAACTGCCCATCTAACAAGACACATTGCAGTCTGCAAGAACACACTCAGTCTTACAAGACACACTTGCATTCGTGCAAGCACACACAGTCTTACCAAGACAACTACAGTCTTACAAGACACACCACAGTCTTACAAGACACACTACAGTCTTACAAGACACACCTACAGTCTTACAAACACACCACAGTCCTACAATGACACACTTACATCTACAAGACACACAACAGTCTTCCAAGGCACACTACAATCTTTACAAGACACACCACAGTCTAACAAGACACCCACATCTACAAACACACTACAGTCTTCAAAGACACACTGCAGTCAACAAGACACACTACCATCTAACAAGACACACTACAGTCTTACAAGACACACCACAGTCTTACAAGACACACTACCATCTAACAAGACACATTGTAGTCTTGCAAGACACACTACAGTCTTACAAGACACACTGCATTCATGCAAGGCACACCACAGTCTTACAAGACACACTACAGTCCTTACAAACACACCACGTCCCTAACAAGACACACTACAGTCTTACAAGACACACTACAGTCTTACAAGACACACTACAGTCTTACAAGACACACTACAGTCTTACAAGACACACTACAGTCTTACAAGACACACTACAGTCTTACAAGACACCCTACAGTCTAAACAAGACACACTACAGACCTTACAATACAACTACAGTCTTACAAGACACACTAACAGTCTTACAAGATCACACTACAGTCTTACAAGTCACACTACAGTCTTACAAGACACACTACAGTCTTACAAGACACACTACAGTCTTATACGGCAGAGTCTAGTCTTACAAGACTCACTACGAGTCTTATAAGATACACTACAAAAGGCATAACAAGACACACTGTAAGTCTTAACGAGACATACTACAGTCTTACAAGACACACCACAGTCTTACAAGAACACACTACATCTACAGACACCCTACAGTCTTACAAGACACACTAACAGTCATACAAGACACACACAGACTTACATGACACACTACAGTCTCATAAGATTACTCTAACAGTCCTTACAATGACACACTACATCTTGCAAGACCACACTACAGTCCTTAAAGATACACTACAGTCTTACAAGACACCCAACAGTCTTACAAGACACACTACAGTCTTACAAGACACACGACAGTCTTACAAGACACACTACAGTCTTATAAGATACACTACAGTCTTACAAGACTCACTACAGTCTTATAAGAAACACTAAAGTCTTACAAGACACACTTTAAGTCTTACAGACACAACTGACAGTCTCCATTACAAGACCATACAGTCCTTATAAGATACACTACAGTCTTACAAGACACACTGTAGTCTTACAAGACACACTACAGTCTTACAAGACACACTCTAGTCTTACAAGACACACTGTAGTCTTACAAGACACCCTGTAGTCTTACAAGACACACTACAGTCTTACAAAACACACGACAGTCTTACAAGACACACTGTAGTCTTACAAGACACACTACAGTCTTACAAGACACACTCTAGTCTTACAAGACACACTGTAGTCTTATAAGACCACACAACAGTCATATAAGGCCCACAACTACAGTCCTACAGACACACCTACAATCTGACAAGACACCTACAGTCTGACAAACACCTACAGTCTTACAAGACACACACAGTCTTAATTTCTATATCTGAAGTACAAGAACACTACAGTCTTACAAGACACACTACAGTCTTACAAGACACACTACAGTCTTACAAGACACACTACAGTCTTACAAGACACACTGCAGTCTTACAAGACACACTACAGTCTTACAAGACACACTACAGTCTTACAAGACACACTACAGTTCTACAAGACACACTACAGTCAAACAAACACACTACAGACTTACAAGACCACTAACAGTCTTACAAGACACACACAGTCTTACAAGGCACACTACAGTCTTACAAAAACACACTACAGTCTTACAAGACACACTACAGTCTTACAAGACACACTGTAGTCTTATAAGACACATTATAGTCTTACAAGACACACTACAGTCTTACAAGACACACTACAGTCTTACAAGACACTCTGCAGTCTTACAAGACACACTAGAGTCTTACAACACACACTGTAGTCTTACAAGACACACTACAGTCTTAAAAGACACACTATAGTCTTACAAGACATACTACAGTCTTACAAGACATACTACAGTCTTACAAGACACACTACAATCTTACAAGACACAGTCTAGTCTTACAAGACACAGTCTAGTCTTACAAGACACACTACAGTCTTACAAGACACACAAAGTCTTACAAACACACTACATCTTACAAGACACACTCAGACTGCAAGACACATTACTGCTAACAAGACACACTACAGTCTTACAAGACACTCTACCGTATTACAAGACACACTACAGTCTTACAAGACACACTACAGTCTTACAAGACAAACTACAGTCTTACAAGACACACTACAGTCTGCAAGACCACTACGGTCTTGCAAACACACTGTAGTCCTACAAGACACTCTACAGTCTTACCAAGACACACTACAGTCTTTCAATCACACTACAGTCTACAAACACACTAGAGTCTGACAAGACACACTACAGTCCTGACAAGCACACAACTACATTCTACAAACACACTACAGTCTTACAAGACACACTACAGTCTTACAAGACACACTACAGTCTTACAAGACACACTACAGTCTTACAAGACACACTACAGTCTTACATGACACACTACAGTCATAGCATTGTACACACTACAGTCTTACAAGACACACTACAGTCTTACAAGACACACTACAGTCTTACAAGACACACTGTAGTCTTACGAGACACACTACAGTCTTACAAGACACACTACAGTCTTACAAGACACACTGCTGTCTTACAAGACACACTACAGTCTTACAAGACACACTACAGTCTTACAAGACACACTACAGTCTTACAAGACACACTACAGTCTTACATGACACACTACAGTCTTACAAGACACACTACAGTCTTACAAGACACACTACAGTCTTACAAGACACACTACAGTCTTACATGACACACTACAGTCTTACAAGCACAACCACAGTCCTACGAGACCACTACAGACTAGCAGGTCACACTACAGTCTTTACAAGACACACTGCTGTCTTACAAGACACACTACAGTCTTACAAGACACACTACAGTCTTACAAGACACACTGCGGTCTTACAAGACACACTACAGTCTTACAAGACACACTGCTGTCTTACAAAACACACTACAGTCTTACAAGACACACTGTTGTCTTACAAGACACACTACCATCTAACAAGACACACTACCATCTAACAAGACACACTACCATCTAACAAGACACACTACAGTCTTACAAGACACACTACAGTCTTACAAGACACACTGCTGCCTTACAAGACACACTACAGTCTTACAAGACACACTACAGTCTTACAAGACACACTACATCTTAACGGCAGAGTCTAGTCTTACCAAGACTCAACTACAGTCTTATAAGATACACTACAGGCTTACAAGACACACTGTAGTCTTACGAGACATACTACAGTCCCTTTACAAGACACACTACAGTCTTACAAGACACACTATCAGTCTTACAAAGACACCCTACAGTCTTAGACAAGACTAGACGACTACAGTCTTACAAACACACGACAGTCTTACAGACACACTTAACAGTCTTAAAAGATACACTACATCTTACAAGACACACTACAGCTTGCAAGACACACGAACAGTCCTTACAAGACTCACTACAGTCATATAAGAGATACACTAAGTCTTACAAACACACTGTATCTACAAGACACACCAGTCTTACAGACTCAAGGGGGGGGGGACAGTCTATAATAACACTACAGTCCTTACAAGACACCTGTATCATTACAAGACACTCACATTCCTTACAAGACACACCAGTCCTACAAGACACACTGTAGTCTTACAAGACACACTGTAGTCTTACGAAGACACATGTAGTCTTAACAAGACACACTACATCTTACACGACACACTCTAGTCTTACAAGACACACTGTAGTCTTATAAGACACACAACAGTACCTTTTAAGCACACTATCATCGACAAGACACACTACAAATCTGACAAGAACACACTACAGTCTGACAGACACACTACAGTCTTACAATACACACAACAGTCTTACAAGACCCTACAGTCTTACAAGACACACAACATCTTACAATACTCACTACATCCTTACAAGACACACTACAGTCCTTACAAGACACACTACAGTCTTACAAGACACAGCTACAGTCTTACAAGACACACCACAGTCCTTACAAGACACAACGCAGTCTTACAAGACACACTACAGTCTTACAAGACACACTGCAGTCTTAAAGACACACCTACAGTCTACAAGACACACTGCAGTCTTACAAGAACACACTAACAGTCTTACAAGACCACTGCAGTCTTTAAACACACTACAGTCTTTACACGACACACACAGTCCTTACAAGACACACTGCAGTCTTACAAACACCACAGTCTTACAAGACACACTGCAGTCTTACAAGACCCACTACAGTCTTACAAGACACTACAGTCTTACTAGACACACTAACAGTCTTTACAAGACACACTCCGACTTACAAGACACACTACAGTCTTACAAGACCACTACAGCTTTACAAGACACACTACAGTCTTAACAAGTCAAACACCAGTCCTTACAAGACACATTACAGTCTTACAATACACACTACAGTCTATACGGCTTAGAGTCTATCCTTAACAAGACACACTACAGTCTTAAAAGATACACTACAGCTTACAAGACACACTGTAGTCTTACGAGACACACTACAGTCTTACAAGACACACTACAGTCTTACAAGACACACTACAGTCTTACAATACACCCTACAGTCTTACAAGACACACTACAGTCTTACAAGACACACTACAGTCTTACAAGACACACTACAGTCTTACAAGACACACTACAGTCTTACAAGACACACTACAGTCTTACAAGACACACTACAGTCTTACAAGACACACTACAGTCTTACAAGACACACTACAGTCTTACAAGACACCACAGTCTTACAAGACACACTTAGACAGTCTGTACAAGACACACTACAGTCTTATAAGATACACTACAGCTTACAAGACACACTAGAGTCTTACAGACACACTACAGTCTTACAAACACACTACAGTCTATACAGACAACTAAGTCTTACAAGACACACTACAGTCTTACAAGACACACTACAGTCTTACAAGACACACTGACAGTCTTACAAGACACTACACAGTCTTACAAGACACACTACAGTCTTACAAGACACACTACAGTCTTACAAGACACACTACAGTCTTACAAGACACACTACAGTCTTACAAACACACGAAGTCTTTCACAGACACACTTAGTCTACAAAGACACACGACAGTCTTACAAGACATCACTACAGTCTTCAAGACACACACAGTCTTACAAGACACACTACAGTCTTACAAGACACACTAAGTCTTACAAGACACACTGTAAGTCTTACAAGACACACTGAACAGTCTTACAA
>NW_026504499.1:0-10143 GCF_026875155.1 Cherax quadricarinatus
CGAGAAATCTAATTTTGTTATACCCAAGGAAGCATTTCTTCGGCTTGGCAGTGAGGCCATGTGAGCGTAACCTACGTAACAATGATGTTAATGTTTGGATATGTTCGCCCCACATGGATGTCATTACGTAAATGTTATCAAAATAAACTGAAACATTTGGCATATTACCGAAGACCTTTCTCATCAGTCTCACGTAGGTAGCACAGGCAGTTACCAAACCGAAGGGCATAGTTCTATACTGCATCAGTCCTTGGTGGGTAGGAAAAGCGGTGTACTGCTTAGAAGAAGGATCTAACATTACTTGATGATATGCCTGCGCAATATCAATTTCTGAAAAGAAAGAAGAGTCATAAAGTTTATGTAGATCGCTATCTATTAAGGGCATAGACTCAGCATCCCACCAAGTTATAGCATTAAGTCCTCTGAAGTTAATAGCAAGTCTATATGAATTATCCTCCTTAACCATGACTACTGGTGAGCAATATGCAGATACTGAAGGTTCAATGATCTTTAGCTTCAAAAATCGATCTACTTCTCGGTCAAATGCATCCCTAAGGTGAACTGGAACTGGGTATAATTTCCGTTTGATAGGATTGCCCGTGACTAAGTCAATCTTATGGACTACGGTGGAGGTGACACCTGGAATATCCGTAAAAACATCTGAGAATTTACCCACACATTGAAGTAGTTCCTGTTTCTTATGGTCATGCAAAGACTCATTGATGTTAATGTTTGTCGAACCAGAGTGGTCAAGAATCACCAAGTCATGTAGTTCTCTGTCATAGTCTACGTTAGAGGTGTCAATTACGCACACCTTACACTCCTCAGTTGTCTTATCAAGTATGTGTGGAAAAACTAAACCAAAGTCATTCAAACAGTTAACCGAATTTCTTCGGTAATATTTCGTAAGAATGTTGATATGATAAAGCTTGGGTTTCCCCTTGACTTCTATGAGATAATCAACCTTCCCACAAATTTTCAATACCTTATACGGACCTTTCCATGCTACTAATAATTTATTTGATTTTATTGGTAAAAGTACCAGAACCTCATCCCTTGCTTTAAAACTTCTCCTCTGACTTTTGGAATCAAAATAGGTTTTGTACTGGTCCATTGATAAGCTTAAGTTTTTCGAAACTATGTCAGAGGTCTCCTCAAGTCTGGATCTAAGGTCAAGGAGAAACTGATAAGAAGACTGAACCTCAGCATTCACGTCCTCATTAGTCCATAAGTCATGAAGGATGGACAATGGGCCTCTGACCTGTCTACCATAGACAAGTTAAAAAGGTGAAAATCCAAAGAGGTCACTGCGGGAACTTTCCCTCATGGCAAACAAACACAGTGTAGAGTAACGATGGCCACTCCTAAGGTTTAATGGAGAAAAGTTTCCTATAAAATGGGCTTTCGAACAGGGGACCGAATGCTGGCGTTTCAAACCTCCCATTACAGCTGGGATGAATAGGGTCGTTGTGAATAGGAGGCTTCACTTCCCAGAAGTTGGTAATAGGATGTTGCATTTAATTCAGATGTGAATTGTTTCCCACGTCAGACAAATATTTCTCATAGGATGCCCAACCTCTGGAAAAGATGGACAAAAGGGCTTCAGCCACCTCTGGTCGTAGTTATGGTCTTTAAGGGGTATAGCTTCAGGTGAAACTCGAAGCATAATCAAGCTAAATGTTAACATATATCTATGTCCCCTAAAACCCCAAATGAAAGTATGATAAAGGCACCAACGATGTCAATAAGATTGACATCGTTGGTCCTTTATCACTACTTTCATTATGGGGGACATATAAATATATAACATTAGTTATTGATTATGCATCGAGTTTCCCTCTAGAAGCGTTATTACCCTTAAGACCATAACTACGACACGAGTGGCTGAAGCACCTCTTGTCGCATCTTTTCCCAGAGTGGGCATCCCTATAGAAAAATTTTGTCTGACCGAGGGGACAACAATTCACATCTAACTTCTAATGCAACATCTATACCAACTTTGGGAGTGAAGCGCTCTTCACAACACCGCATCAGCCCAGCTTAATGGGAGGATTGCACGCCAGCATTCGGTTCTCAAGCCCATTTTAAGGAAACTTTTGCTCCCTTAAACCTTACAGGATGGCAATCGTTACCTACCCTGTGCTTTGTTTTGCCCATGAGGGAAGTTCCCAGAGACTCTTTGGATTTCACCTTTTTAACTTTCTATGGTAGACAGGTCAGGAGGCCCATTGTCCATCCTTCAAGACTATGGACTAATGAGACGTGAATGCTGAGGAGTTCAGTCTTCGTATCAGTTTCACCTTGACCGTAGATCCGTGGACTTGAGGAGACCTCGTGACGATAATGTTTATCGAAAAACTTATAGCTATTTAGATTCCACAAAAGTGCAGAGGAGAAGTTTTTAAGAACCAATGGATGAGGTTCTGGAACTTTGTACCAATAAAATCAAATATAAATTAATTAGTATCATGGAAAGGTCCGAATAAGGATTGAAAAATTGTGGGAAGTTTATTAACTCATAGTGAAACATGCCGCGTATGGGAAACCCAAGCTTTATCAATATCAACATTCTTACGACATATTACCTGAAGAAATGGTTAACTGTATGAATGACTTAGTGTTTATAGGTTATCCACACAAACAAGATAAGCAACTGAGGTAGTAAGTTGTGCGTAATTTGACACCTCTAACGTAGACTATGACATAGAACTACGATGACTGGGTGAATCTTGACCACTCGGTTCTGACAAAACATAAAGCATCAATGAGTCCTTATGCAGTGACCATAAGAAACAGGAACACTTCAATGTGAGGTGTAAAATCTTCAGATGTTTTTACGGATATTCCAGGTGTCCACCTCCACCGAAGTCCATAAATTGACTTAGTCACGGCAATCCTATCAAACGGAAATTATACCCAGTTCCCAGTTCACCTTAGGGAGATGACATTTGACCGAGATAGAATGATTTTTGGAGCTAAAGATCATTGAACCTTCAGTATCTCATATTGCTCACCAAATCATGTCTTAATGAGGATAATTCATATAGACTTGCTATTAACCTTCATAGGACTTTAATGCTAAACTTTGGTGGGATGCTGATTCTATGCCTTAATAAGATAGCGAGTCCTACAAAAACTTTTATTACTCTTCTTTCTTTTCAGAAATTGGGATATTGGCGCAGGCATATCATTCAAGTAAAGTTAGATCCGTTCTCTAATCAGTACAACGCTTTTCCTACCCCCACGGACTGAAGCAGTAGTAGAACTATGCCTTCGGTTTGGTAACTTCCTGTTGCTACCTACGTGAGACTGAGATAAAGGTCTTCGGTAATATGCCGAAATGTTTGCAGTTTTAATTTGATCACATATACGTAATGACATCCATGAGGGGCGATCATATCCAAACAGTTAACATCATTGTTACGTAGTTACGCTCACATGGCCTCACTGGCCAAGCCGAAGAAATGCTTCGCTATGTTATAAACACAAATTAGATTTCTCGGACTGATTCTTTGCAAATAAGTTCTTTGTCATGCCTCCTTCCAGGACTAAAATCAACTTTATTAGAGTTTAATTCCCGCAATAACCAAGAGCTCATGCTAGCTTTCTTGGTCTCTGCATTAAAATATTTTGCACGGGTTTATCCCTCAACATTACAGATCTTAACAACATTTATCAAAACTTCCTTAGAAAAGACTGTGAATGGACCTCATGAACATTCGACGATCTCGAGAAAAGTTTTTAAATGAAATTAAAAATATCTTCTCGAAGACCCTATAACTTATGAGTTCCAGATATTAATAAAGACCGTATTTGATGTTTAAAGACTGATGCTCCATACCAGGCTTAGGGTGCGGTTGTTACTACATTACCATGATGATACTCCCTTCCCGTAAGCTTCCATAATCCAGAAACTTCTTCATGCGAAACGACGGATACTCCCCCTGAAAAGTGATGTTGGACCTAGTCTGTTGCGGTATCTCCAAACTTACATTTTATTTACGGGTAAAAAGAATTTACATTTAGAGACGGAATCACAAACCTTTGATATACCTAGAAACTTTTTAAGGGAACCAACAGTCGCTCTTCAGGTGGACATTGCACCCAAGCATTTAAGATTTCATGTTGTGTATATCAATGTTTCATCCAATAAGATTTCTCTGTGACTTTTAACCGTGACAGTCATTAGAAGATTTGTTGCCTTACGCAACTTTCACGTGTTAGATTTTCCTCACCTATTCTTCCTATACGTCCTTGAAATATAAGTCTTGGTATGTGGGAGTGTGAGGGTAAACGTTCAACAGATGGAGTAGCAAGCGAGTATATGGTGACGATAATTGTTGATTGCAGGCTGCTTTGTTAATGTAGGGTCCAGTCAGCTCCCTTTTCATCTCACCCCGAAAAGGTGACGTTGGGCTCTGACCACTTGACTCACAGCTCCAGCACAACTGTTAAGATAAAAACATCCTGCATCTATTCTATTGGATAAAATTGGTTGATAGCGTTCCACTTTTGACCAATAATAAAACTTAGTCCTTTCAGTCTTAAGTCCTCATGTAATGTTTTGATAATCACCACGTCATTTAGTATTGTAGCTTATCATGGTGAGTGATTTTTTAAGCAGAGGTACCCTTTGTCTCTTATAGCTTGAAATAAAAGCTCAGGTAATCTGCCAACCAAAGAACGTGTTGAGGAGACGGACGTGAAGTACCATGAGACGTCATCTTTTTGATCTACCAACCTGATTAATTGTAGCAACAGCAGGCAACTACCCCTCATCTTTGCAGTGGTAAGAACCTGTGTTCCTGTCATCGGACTGACTATTGAAGCTATAGACCTGTGAAGAACTAGGTCGTGGGTTTTCATTTCTTGCAACACTGAGACCCCCCCCACATCATCAACAACGGCTCCATTACTACAAACTAGTGTCACCTCAACTTGCAGACTACCCCAAGCATACTGTACATATTAGCGTTGAATCTAATGTCAGTTTTCCTTTACATTTTTTCATTTTCTTTAAAGTAGATGCAGCATTCATGTATTCAATGTTTTTATTTTTGCATTAATAAATAATAAAGGGATTATTTTTGTGAATTCTTATTTTCTATTCAATTAATTTTTTCCTGAGGAGGAGCCAGCCTTGTAATAATGATTGTTAAGTGGTGTTACAGGGCTGAGTTAAGTCTTCACATGCCATATCCCAGGTGGAAAACTGACGGCCAGGTCTTCCTCTGTAAAGAGAAGGTCCACTGAGTCTGACGACGACTGTTTTACGATTCTTGTATGAGTTTTTTTCGGGGAGAAAAAATCATGATCTAATTTATTCGACAGAGATTATGATAGCTGAATATTCAGCGATTTTTCCCTGAATGATCTCTTATAAAACGTTGTTTTCTTCTTGGGAGTCGCTGGAATTGGTTTTTAATAAAAAGGTTTTTTGTTTTAGTACAAACCTCTTGATGAAGATATAGTCAGGATGCTCAGCTTTACTGACCTGTTGTTTATACTGTGAAACATCTTGCTCTACTCGCAATGGTCAGCCAAATCCCTGAATATCTTCTAGGGAGTAGCATCTAAACAGTTCTTTACTTAACTTATATTTGATTGTTGAAATAATTGAGACGCAAGTTGATGTGTTTTAAGGCTTTCAGTAAAAGGAGCTGGTTCTTTATTTTCTTGGCTAGAGTTCATTGTCTTTCTCCTGATATTTTGGTTTTCTTTCTGGCTAATGTTCTTCCTCTAAGAATGTAAGCTCAGAGCGTCATTGCTTGTTCCTCCTTGTGTCTGCCATAGTTTCTGGTGTGTATTCTTTCCATAACGTAGCTTCTCTTTCAGTTTTCCTTCTCCATTTGCGTCCGAGGTGCTTATTTTTATTCTCCTGCCTTCTCCAGTGTGTTTTTTGTGTTTAGATTTCCTCTTCAGTGCATATTCCCTTAATTGGTTCTTTCCTTGTTTATTTTCCTGTGTATGTTCTGTTTCGTGTGCCTTTGTTTCTCTATTAGTTTTTTTCTTTCAGCGAATTTAAGTGATTATGTGATCATTAATTTTACCATTAAACCGTAAACATATTTGTGCAAAATATCGTTATTATTCAGATTCATATTACTCTATTTGTTTTACCAATTCCAAAACTAGGTGAATCAGAAGTGAAATATTTTTCTGAAAGTAACATCAGGTGTTGTTGACCAACAAGCACACTTTTTTAACAGAGACAAGCAGGTCTCAGGTGTTTTGTCTGATCAAACAACACTGCAATGTAAGCAACAACAAGGCAGTCTCAGGTGTCTTTGTCTGCAACAGACTGCTTGTAAGCAGGACACAAGCAGGTCTCAGTGTTTTCTGCAACAAGCACTGCTAAGTAAGCAGAACACAAGCAAGTCTCAGGGAGTTAGACGTTTTGTGTTTGAGACTGCAACAAGCACTGCTATGTAAGGCAGACACAATCAGGTCTCAGGTGTTTGTCTGCAACAAGCACTGCTATGGTAAGGCAGACACAAGCAGGTCTCAGATTTTGTCTGCAACAGCACTCGACTATGTAACAGACACAAGCAGTGTCTCGAGTGTTTGTCTGCAACAATGCACTGCTATGTCTAAGCAGACACAAGCAGGTCTCAGGTGTTTGTCTGCAACAAGCACTGCTATGTAAGCAGACACAAGCAGGTCTCAGGTGTTTGTCTGCAACAAGCACTGCTATGTAAGCAGACACAAAGCAGGCTCATGTATGTTTTGACTGCACAAGCACTGCGTATGTAAAGGCATACACAAAGCAGGTTCTCAGGTGTATTGTCTGCAACAAGCACTTGCTAAGTAAGCTGACACAAGCAGGTCTCAGAGTGTTTGTCTGCAACAAGTCACTGCTATTAAGAGCAGACACAAGCAGGTCTTCAGGTGTTTGTCTGCAACAAGCACTGCTATGTAAGCAGACACACATATATGACGTAAGTCATATTTTCTGCATTTATTTTTTCACTGATTCTTTTGCAACTTAACTATTAAGGTTGGTACGATTTTCGATGTTTCATTGTAAATCAATATAAAAGGTCACGGATTTGCTATCTAAACTACTTTATACATTAGATATATCATTAATAGAAGTTTCTAGACTGAGATATTAAACAAGGAGACGTGCAGCCATATAACATGTCGTCCAGGAGACGTGTCAGCCAGGAGTCGTGTCCAGCCGAGGAGACGTGGTCTCCAGGAGACGTGTCATCCAAGGAGACGTGCAGCCATGGAGACGTGTCAGCCATGAGACGTGTCAGCTAGGCTGATAAATGGTCTCTTAAAATTATTTCCTGTCATTAAATTCAGGTCCCTCGTATTGGGAAAATGTTTTGTAGAGTTTTTTGTTGTGTTAGGTAGACACATCTGAATATTAGGTATCTTTATTTCGAAACGTGTTCGCCTACACAGTAGGCTCTCTTTTCTTCAGGTCGAGTACAGAAAGTTGGATAGAGGAGCAGAAGAGACCTTGAAGACGATGTAATCAGTTCCCAATCACCCTATAAAGTTTTGAGGTGGTTCATCCCGTCAGTCTGAGAAGAGCATTGTTACCATTATCCCTGAAACAATATGAGTTGAAGTAACAGGAAGGAGCCTTATAACGCGCAGGAGGTAGACGTAGGTCATCTAGTAGAAGTAAGAAAACGCAGATGTTGTGGAGGTCAGTCCCCTCTAAATCCAGCCGTTCTCACTAGTGGAGGTAAGTCGAAGTTGATTGCAGGTCATGTAACCAAGATACCCACTTGTGTTGCAGTGTCTGACAGATTGAACATGAAAATGGTATAAAATACCGACAGGTTGTTAGGTAAGACACATATGCAACAGTGAGGGACTGACCACCTCAAAACTTTAAGGGTGATGGACTGATTACATCGTCTTCAAGTCTCTCATCTGCTTCTATACAACTTTTCTGTAACTCGATGAGAAGCCTACTGTGTAGGCGAACGTTTCGGACATCAAAGATACCTAACCGTTGCAATATGTGTCCTTACCTAACAACCTGTCAGTAATTTATATCCATTTTATGTTTCAGTTTTTGTTGTTTTATATAATGGCAATGGAATTTTTCTGTCATTAAAGATTTATATCACTGTGAGACGTTATTGACACTGCAATAGTTATTTTATTAAACAGCTACAAAATTTGGCTTTTGATCTGTTGAAGATATTGTAACCAAAGTGACCAACCCAACTGGGAAGCAACTCTTAATGGTATTGAAAAAGTAGACATAATGGACTATCACTTGTAGGAAGAATACCTCTTAAGCAAATCGTAACTAACTGAACCTTAAGTCCTCTTCGTCCACTTGGAAGGAAACCTATAAAACTACCATAGGTTTTCTGAACCATAGTGCCATGGCTTCTTAGAGGAAACATGAAGACAGTGTGAAGCTACTGAAGACATTGTACTGAAATATACGTCTCGCGCTTTCAAACAGACAAGAATAAACTAAAATATGTTAGACTCATATCTGTACAATTCTTACTTTGGAGTACCACTGTGCTAGTGAAACAGATCAAAGTCGAACACAGGTTAGAAGTGTAAAATATGACATTACGAAGAATATTTAACAATAGTAAAAAAAAAGAGAAATACATATGCACAGAAAGACTATATCTACCAGGTTTCAAATGCGCATTATAGCAAGAAACAGCTGAAAAAGCAGCGTACTGAGACTATGAAAATGAGAGATTTTAAAAAAGGGGGAAACAAAATACCAGTTGCAGGAATTGGTTGTCGAAATCTTTTTTGGTGGTCAGATCGGACTATCATGATGGTCCAACTTATTACCAGACAGTTTACTGAATTTTTGGTGTGTATTGTGGAGCAGATTTATTTGGGATAAAAATATTTAAATTTGAGAAAAGTACAGAATAAGAAGAGAGATTCTAGGAGATGCTAATGAATGTGATGAGGTGAATGGTTGATGACATGCAGACAGACATAATATCAGTGTGTGAGACAGCACACTGTTGTGTTAGACGCGTGGGAAAGTTGAAGTGTTTGGTGTAAATAGCAATAAACCTTTGTTTTCATGTAAAGCAAGTGAACTACAGAACGGTTTTAAAAAAAACACAAAAAATTGGGGACAGCAAAACCCCAAAAACGAACATTAAAAAAACACTGAAAGTACAGTTTTGGATAAAAATATCTTTTAAAAAAGTTTGGGCGCATCATTGACTTTTTCAGCCAAGCACTTCACTGACTTTCAGTAAAACCTAAAAAAGACAAAGTACATAACATTTAAAAATAGCCCGTAACATAAAACGTACAGTAAAACACGATACGTAAGAAACACAAAACAGATTGTGAACAAATAAAATGGTTTAGTGATAATAAAACGGTAAAAAGGAAAAATTAACAGTTTTGTGACAAAAAAAAACTTATAGAAAAAAATAAAAATAAACTGAGAGAAAAACCCTTTGTAACAAAAGAATAATAACATATAAAACAGTATTAAATAAAAATGAATAATAACATATAAAACAGAACACCAACAAGAAAGAAAAGTAAAATATAAGAGTGTAATCTGTGTTCTGTACTGTTTTTCTGTGTTATGTAAGTCTCTGTGTTTTGTATGGTTTTCGGTTTTTTATGTTTTCTTTGTTTCTCCCGTTTTGGGTTTTCTTGTTACTGTACTGGGTTCTGTGTTTTTGGTGGGAAAAACCCCCGGGCCCACTGTGGGAGGCTGGGGGTGGGAATAAAACCGTGGTTTGTGGGGGCGGAGTGGGAAAAAACACCACGATTACTGTCAGGGGGGCTGGAGTGGGGTTTCGCCACCGGGCTACTGTCGGGGGCTGGGGTGGGAATAACACCACCGTGGCTACTGTCAGGGGGGGCTGGTGGGAAAACACCCCTGTGGCTACTGTCAGGGGGTGGGTGGGAAAAACCCCCGTGGTACTGTCAGGGAGGTGGGTGGGAAAAACACCCCGTGGCTACCTTTAGGGGGCTGGAGTGGGAAAAACACCACTGTGGCTACTGTCAGGGAGGGTGGAGTGGGAAAACACCACCCATTTGAATCCAATTAGAAATTTTAATAAAAATTATTATAATAACATTATTTCGCCACTGTTTCCCCAGAGTTATCTCGAGTTTCCAGACCTTTCCACGTGAGGCCCGTGGGTTGTTTTTTAAGGGCCG
>NW_026504502.1:0-53172 GCF_026875155.1 Cherax quadricarinatus
TCCTCCAGAATATTTTTCAGGTGCCGTATGCCAAATTTTGTTCCATAAGAAATACTGTGAAGTAGATTTCCATTTCAGACCCCAAAATACCGATAAATCCCCTTACTAAATACACTTACAAATTGGTCACTTGGAGGTAATCGTTATGGGGGGGTCCCTGACCTTACATTGTGTAAAGTTGTACAAGTTATCAGAATAAAAAATAGCAACACACCATTTTTAAATGAATAAGAAAATAATAATAATATTATTATTATTAATTTTGTAATTATTATTATTATTATTTATTATTAAAAAAAAGCATAAACCACAAGGGTCGTAAATTGCATACATGAGTAAAGGCATACGAAAAAATTTTTTTTCTACATTACCCCAGTTGTGATAGAAAAAAAAATTTTTCTTCCGACACACCTACACAGCTGCTTTTAAACAAATCTCTTTTACATCAATTTTTTTTCTAGTGTTATACATTTTTTATACCCTAGTAATATTTTGTATATAATTTTGAGGAAAAAAATAGAGGATTAATGAAATCCCTATATTGGAAAAATAAACATTTAGTGTGCCCAAGAGTGATAATTTACATAGTATTGCGTAATGATAGAGAGAGATTTTGATTTTAATGTGTCCCTGCACACACACATTTTGAAAGTATATTCAGGTACAGGTACAAAAGATAATTTCTCGAGTACATATAAAATATGCGGGAAAACTTAAAACACTTGAAATTTTGGAAAGTTTCCTGACATAAAAGATGTGGCACAAAAAATGAAACAACGGGGGGGGGGGGCCCGTATTTAAAAACCGCTTGCCGTTTAGCAAATTTTGGTCATAGTTTGACATCGCCGTATTAGGGAAACGCATAAGGTGAAAGCCTAAAGGGGGGCCTTACTGTATGTTAAACTTTTTTAAATCTATCAATGTACATAATGTACTTTATTTGAAAAATATCATCCCTTTAACTCACAAGTACGTGGGTGGTTCAATGTGAACCCCCTACGACGCTTCCCTCTCTCCCTACATATAAAAGCTACTTTTCACAACATGCTGAATTCTTTTCAAGTTTGATGGCTGCCCACATCGACTCAGGCTGAGGGACTGATTACCTAAAAACCTCCTGTTTTCCCCTTCTCCTTTGTATGGACGTGAAGCCACTGTGTGGTAACTTTTCCTATTAAAGATCCAAGTGTTGCACCTTTAATTACAATTTTTGGTTCTCTGCCCATCTACATTAGTGTCTGACACAGCAACATCTTGGGGATCTTAAAACGGGGAAATTTTTTCACTTGCCAACCCTTTGGGGCAACCTGTTTCCACACTAGAAAAATGTGTCCCACCTATGACTGCTGCCCCTTTTCCTGCTACATTTTAGTTAAGCTATTTTCGCACCTATGCTGATTCTTTTTAAGATTGCTGGACTGCCCACATCGACTCAAGGCTGAGGGACGATTACCTCAAATTCCCCTGTTCTTCACTGCTTCCTTTGTAGGAGATAAACCCACTGGGTCAAAACGTTCCCTTTTTAAAAGATACCCAAGTTTTTGACATGTGTCTAATTTTTTCCCCTTCCCTCCTCGCCTTTTTCAATACGCCAACAAGGCTTAAATAAGCTATGTAATTTTTATTTTTATTTATCACGTTTGATTGTAAAACTATATTTTTTCTTTACAAAATGAATTTGTTGTGAATATTTTTGAGTGTGGAAAATGGTTTAATCGTTTAATTATTTTTACGAAAAAACAATTCTTTTTCCCCGTTTTAGTTCTAGAAAAAACCTTCGGGGGGAAACAGTTTAAAATTCGAAAACGGGATTTCCCAGTGAATTGGGAAAAAATAGAAGAAAACCCAGATGGGGGTGTATATATATTGTTTGTACATGGTCCCTCAAAAATCGCCGGGCCTGAAAGTCGTCCATTTGGGAAAATAGTCCCGTTATTTCGTCTAAACATGGCTCGCAAATGATCCGTTAACCGCAATGCCTTTCGTCCTGGACATACTCACGGCTCTGAGCCACCTCGCCCCTTCCCCCAGCCAGTGTCCATTGTTCACCGTGAGGCGGTCCCTCAGTGTTCTTTCGAATATTTCAAAATTTCCATTTTTTTTAGTGCTTGCAAGTGCAAAAAATAAGTACCAGGGCCCAAATAAGCTCCTAGTACCAAACCTTTGGAAAAGAAGGTGAAAACGATTGAATTTAAAAAAAAAATTGAAAAATTAAAAAGTGGCGTGGGGGCGAACTGGCCGGAAATTATAACAAACCCTGCACAAGAAAATCCATCAAGCCAAGAAAAAGGAAATAAAGGGAAGCTGTTGTTGCAAAGGGGGAAATATGCTGACAAAAAATTTAGATCACCAGCACTGAAGATGTTGAAAGTTTTTATTTTGGGATAAAAAGAAAAATTGCAGGATTAGTCTTTAACGGCTTATTTTTAAAAAGGCTAGGCAGTTGCTTCATTTGGTAAGAAAATTTCCCGCAAAATGGTGATGTGATTTAATTTAAGGGGGTGGTGTGAGTTTGGGGGAAGTGGGAAAAATTGGGGGAAGACCAAACGAAGAGTCACCACTGAGGAGTTTCAAGGCTTCGAGGAAGAAACAGACGCAGCTCAGAATCTTGCTGCGAGGGGAGGAAGAGAGATGGAAAAGGGGCCCTTTTTCAGAAATTTAAGGGATTTTTGAAAGTGGGGTAGGTGGAAAAATTTATGGAGAAAGATCACCCCGGAAAAGGTGTTGCAAGCCACATTGGCAACTTTTACAGTGGGCAGTTTGGCCCATTTTTGGGAAATTTTATAGAGACGCCCGAAACAAGCTCTTGGCACTTTTCTTGGGGAAAAGGGTCCCTTTACTCTCAAGTGGTCCTATGGCTAAGAAACAGGAAGAGAGTAAACCCCCGAAAACCTTGGTTTCCTGAGGGGGTTTTATGAAGGGGGTTCCCCTTCCAAACAGTAATTCAATGCTTCCTCCTTTGTCTTCCTACACTAAAAAAATCGCCAATAAAGGGAAGTGTTTTTCTGTTAAGTTTCATTCATCTGTGCCATTGTATTGTTTTTTTACACTATATTTCTTTTAAAAAAAAAATTTTTTTTTTAATACTTTGGGGGTAGGGTGGATAAAATTTCATTTTTCATTATTTTTTATGGGGAAAATTGATTCGAAAATCGTCTTTTCAAAAATGTCCCCCTTCCCCGGAACGGATTTGAAAAAAAAATTGAGGGACCACGTAAATTATGTGTAGGTGACCTAAGGTAAGTAAAAGTGCAAGATGTACCCGAAAAATTGAAGTTTTTGAGCAGAAAAAAAAAAAAGCCAGCAACCCACCATTAAGTAAAAAAAATATAGGGTTTTCCCTTTCACATCACTTGGTAGGGCAGTGTCCTCCCTGCATGGTTTGAATCTGAACAAGTAATTCAATGACCTCCCAAATTCCACCAAACCTTTCACGTATAGCTCCAAATTAAAAAACCCCTCAGTGTTTCAAATTTTTAACCCTTTTAAATGTCCAAAGTAATTACAATTTTTTTAACATTTTAAAGTATAATAAAAAAAATTAAACTTTTTTTTTTTTACATTTGAAAACGTGTAAAAAAAAAATTTGATCTATTTTTTGTTTTTTTATTTGAAAAAAGTAAAAAAAAAGTAGATCTACTTTTTGGGGGACTACACTTGAAAGTAATTTGTTTGGACGTTTAAGGGTTAAATAACTCTAATTTTCTAAAATGGTAGAGAAATTTTTTTTTTTGAAGGTATGATGCCCCAAAAAACAAAAATTTTAAAGAAAAACTTCGGAATTAAGAAAGCACAAAAATGGCAATATTGCAAATTTTTGCATCACCAAATTTTACGCATTTTGAGGCCTATTTTAAACCAAATTTAAATTTCCCGGGTATTTGAAAATTTCGTGGTACCTCGAAAAACGAACAGCTCAAAACTCGAAAATTATTTAAGTGTATTTTTGAATTGTATTTTTTGGGATCTGAAATG
The DNA here is from genome assembly GCF_026875155.1 of Cherax quadricarinatus. Lineage (NCBI taxonomy): Eukaryota > Metazoa > Arthropoda > Malacostraca > Decapoda > Parastacidae > Cherax > Cherax quadricarinatus. The sequence continues at coordinate 3,976 of NW_026504502.1, forward strand.
GATTTATTAATTAAAATTTTTCTTTGGAACAAAATTTGTTCGTACGGGGACTCGACACCTTCTGGGTGAATTTTTTTTTCGTATCCCAAGTACCAGTATCCTTTTGTTCTATAAATGATGCAAAAAATGCCTGGTCAATTATCATGTGAAGTACTTTTTTTTTTTTTTTTTTTTTTTTTTTTAACAATCGGCCGTCTCCCCACCGAGGGGAGGTGCCCAAAAAAAAAAAGAAAAAAACCCAAAAAAAAAATATTTATATCTTCAACACTTTCCCCACTCGCACTTTTTCACTGCTTTTGCAGAGGTCTCAATCAACACTTAGAAGCATATACGTTAAATACACAAAATATCCCTCCCAAAATGCCAATATCCAAACCCCTCCCTTTAAAATGCAGGCATTGTACTTCCCATTTCCAGGACTCAAGTCCGACTATATGAACATAACTGGTTTCCCTGAATCCCTTCACTAAATATTACCCTGCTCACACTCCAACAGATCGTCAGGTCCCAAGTATCATTCGCCTCCATTCACTCCTATCTAACACGCTCATGCACGCTTGCTGGAAGTCCAAGCCCCTAGCCCACAAAACCTCCTTTACCCCCTCTTTCCAACCCTTTCGAGGATGACCCCTACCCCAATTTTACACAAAATGCAACAAATTCCAAAATAAACACTGTAGATATTGCAGTCATTCATAAATCATGTCCCCAGGCCTCTTCTATGTAACATTTGCCCCTCATTTTTATTTTGTCATCATGTAAAAATAAATTTTACCTATTTCTAGGATAAAATATAACCTACCCTTCAAGAAAATTGCCAAAAATCAAATATTTTAGCTAATTTGAGACCTATTTCAAGCTGTTTCCAGTCTGAAGCCAACTAAAATCATTGCCACTACTATTATGCATTCCATTCTATCAGTTGATACCAAACTGATAAAATGGAACATGTGGAACATGCCTCAAAGTCACTTTTTTAAACCAAGCATAAGGTCAGAGGTTAGTCGCTCCCATCACACATTGTGCGAGTGAGAATTATTTTTATACTGCACACACCCACCACACAGACCTATTCTCTCACCCTATACAAGGGTGCTATGATTGAGACAAATCTACATCAGCATTACAGGCCTCAGTTACATAGATCTATGTGAGAAATAGTGAAAGGGTGAAACAACAGAGGTTGGCTATATCAGACTGCTACTGGAACCAAGGAAAAAAAAACTGAAGTATACAGATATCTACTGAAAGAGGCCTCACAACTTTGGAGTAACTTAGATCATAAGAAAACATGATCACAACATACAGCATGATTCAGAGCAAACACAGGAGTAAACAAAACCAATAACTATCATAATACAGGAGGAGCCAAACAAGAGGACACAAATTGAAGCTAAACACCTAAATGAGATAGAGAAATGCTACAAAGCATTTCTTCCAGAATAAGGACATTAAGGAAGAAGAATGAAACAAGAAATAATATAACAGTAGTAGAGGCTGACTCCATTCATTTATCTACAAGTATAAATGGGGTAGATTTAAGAATGTAGTGTTAAGCAGAGGTTTGTGGTTACAGGAAAGTGAGTGTGGGAGGGAAGAAGAGCAATTAGTAGAATGATGAGGTAGAGAGAGTACTAAGAGAAAAAAAGTTAGCATATGAGAGGTTTTTAAAAAATAGAAGTGATACAAGGAGGGAGGAGTATATGGAGAGAAAAAGAGAGGTTATGAGAGTGGGTGAGATGCTATCAACAAATTTTGAGGAGAACAAGAAAAAGTTTTGGAGTGAGATTAATTAGTACAGAAGGCCTAAAGAACAAATGGATTTGACAGTAAAAAATAGAGGAGAGTTATTATACGGAGAATTAGAGGTATTGGGAAGATGGATTTGGAGGAACTATTAAATGTTGATGAAGATAGGGAAGCTGTGATTTTATGTATTGGGCAGGGAGGAATAATATCTTGTAGAAGTAAGAAAGAGCTAGTTGTGAGCATGGGGGAGGTGCATGGGCAGTGTGTAAAATGAAAGGGAGTTAAGCAGCTGGGATTGATGGGATAAAGACAAATGTTAAAAACAGGTGGGGATATAGTTTTTGGAGTGGTTGGTGCTTTTATTTAACCCTTTCAGGGTCCAAGGCCCAAATCTGGAGTCACGCACCAGTGTCCAAGAATTTTCAAAAAAAAAATTTGTTATTTTTTCTTATGAAATCGTAGAGAATCTTTTTGTGAAGGTAATAAAACAAAAAGTACGAAATTTGGTGGAAAATTGACGAAATTATGCTCTCGCAAATTTTGATGTGTCAGCGATATTTACGAATCGGCGATTTTGCCGACTTTGACTCCCATTTTAGGCCAATTACATTATTCCAATCAACCAAATTCTTAGCTATTTCACTAGTATTACTTCTATTCTATCGATTGAGCACAAGAAATCGCCAAGTCAACTGTTTCAACTACAAAATAAAAGTGATCGGAAATTGTTAATTTGGCCAATTTAACACAAAGTTCAAAATATCCAATTTCAAATAGGTCCAGAATGAACAATGTAGGCATTCCTGGCACTAAACTAACATTTTCCTCTGTTCATTAGTTATGTTTTGAGGCTTTACAAATAAATTCCATTTTGATTTTTTATTCACATAATGAATTTTTATTCACACCAAAAAATAGAAGATTTACTGTTATGCAATACTGTAATAATTGTATAAATATCATCACCATATTTGTGAATGTATATAGACCCACCAGCTGACTGTGATTAGATGTGTGAGGTCGTTTGTTTACTCTTGATATCGGCAAAAATTTAACACTTTCTGCTACTTTGAGCTCAGTTTTCAAGCCATTTTCAGTGCTAAAACCAATCAAAATCATCTCTATTTCTGTAATATGTCTTCCATTCTATCAAATGAGACCAAGAAATCGCAAATACAACTATAAAAAACATACGAAAAAACACTGCAAAGTTGCTGCTTTAATCGAAAAATCATGATTTCCTTTTTTTTCTCTCATTATACACAGTGTGCTGCAGGATCTGTTTTATGTGGTGCACACATACCACATAGATGTATTCTCTCATATCTAGGCCCAAATGTACCACTCACAGTTTATCAGAGTGAGCTGAGCTCATGGCGTAGATCTACGGTTTGGACCCTGAACGTAAAGCCGTAGATCTACGGGACGGACCCTGAAAGGGTTAACAAATGTATGGAAGAGGGTCAGGTACCTAGGGATTGGCAGAAAGCATGCATAGTTCCTTTGTATAAATACAGAGGGGACAAATAGTTTAAAAATTACAGGGAAGTAAACCTGTTGAGTATACCTGGTAAAGTGTATGGTAGAGTTATTACTGAAAGAATTAAGAGTAAGACAGACAGAAGGATCGCAGAGGAATAAGGAGACTTTAGGAAGGGTAGGGGTGTGCAGACCAAGTGCTTACAGTGAAACAAATACAGTGGAACCTCAAATATCGAACTTTCTTCGGTCCAGAAGTCTGTTCGAGTGCCTTTACCGAATGAATTTATTCCCATCAGGAATAATGTAAATTAGATTAGTCCATTTCAGACCCTTAAAAATACACTTGTAAAAGCACTTACAAAAATACACTTACATAACTGGTTGTGTTGGGAGCAGTTCGATTTTTGAGGTTCCACTGTAAATGAACAGTATTTAGACGAGGGTAAAGAGGTTTTTGTTGCATTTACAGATTTTGAAAAGGCGTATGACAAGGTGCATAGGGATGCAGCATGGCAGATGTTGCAAATATATGGAACAGGAGGCAGGTTACTGAAAGCAGTGAAGAGTTTTTACAAGGAGAGTGAGGCTCAGGTTAGAGTATGTAGGAGAGAGGGAGATTATTTCCCAGTAAAAGTAGGCCTTAGACAGGACTGTGTGATGTCACCATGGTTGTTCAAAATACAGCCTCTACTCACTTAGCGAAGTACAGTGGACCCCCGCCTTACGAACGCCTTGCATTACGCTAAATCCGCCATACGAAGCATTTGCAAAAATTTTGCCTCGCCTCATGATAAAAAACTCGCCTTACATGATTCGTCCGGAACACGTCCCACATGTGGCCTCAGCACCAGTATTTACAAGTCAGCCAGTGCGGTTGCATCTACGCATACATTCAGTACATTTCACATTATCCCAGTGTTTTTAGTGCTTGTAACTGCAAAGTAAGTCACCATGGACCCCAAGAAAGCTTCTAGTGCCATCCCTGTGGTAAAAATGGCGAGAATTAGTATGGAATTGAAAAAAGAGATTAAGGAAATGTGTGCAAAGTGGGTTGAACTGCAAACCTTTATGGATGAAAATCACCCTGACACAGCTACTGCAAGCCATGTTGGCAACCTGTACAATGACAATGTTATGGCCCATTTTAGGAAAGTCTTAAAGGTACAGGAGGTACAGAGCTCTATGGACAGATTTGTTGTGCGACAAGAGGTCCAGTGACTCTCAAGCTGGTCCTAGTGGCATTAACCCTTTCAGGGTACCCAGGCCCTCTGAGACTTGTTCTCAGGGTCGCCAAAATTAAAAAAAAAAATTATTTTTTCTTATGAAAAGATGGTTTTTTTTTTCTAAACATTATAGGCTAAACAAAAATTTTTTACCATCAATGCTTACCAAGATATGGAGGTGTGAAGTTGACAGAAAATGCCCCATATATGGTAACATCGCCAACTGCCATCACCCGGTATTACTTTATTTTGTTTTTTAGGTACTATTTTCTATTATTTTTTTATTATTTTTTTCCAAGTAACTTTTATGGCCTGTGAGACCAATATGAGCACTATAAGTTTTTTCTCTCTATTTACTACACAATAACTGCACAAACACTGTTGTCCTTATATTTTGTTATTTACACACACAAACGATATAAAATGTTGTTTATTACTATTTTTCTATATTTTATATACACATATACAGTCACAGGGAATGTTTCTAGAAGTTCTGCAGCCTGTGGAAGTCTTTGAAACATGGTGTCATGCACAGTGGTGTTTTACACTCCTCACACATAAAACGAGTGTCTCTGCATTGTTGTGGGCATTTTTTTTTTTTATGTGCACAGACCTAACACCTCTTCTGAGCCTTTTTCTTGAAAGCAGTAGCAGGCAGTTTTAGTGGAAGTGATCTCCATGCCTCAGACGAGAAGGTAGTTGTTGATAATTTAGTGGGCGGTCTATTGCAGGTGTTGTTCCTTGGTACTTGAATACTATTTGTCTGATGACAAACAGAATTTGCCATACGGTGGTTTGTTTCTGGTCCTCATCTTAAACATATTATAAGCATTGAGCATGGAAATGTCCAGAAGATGGAAAAAGAGTTTTATGTACCACTTATAACTCTTGAGAACACAATCAGCAAACCCAATCTGCATGTCACATTTGTCCACCGAGCGCATATTGAGGGTGTAATCAATCACAGCTGCACGTTTTAGAATGGGTTCATTGCTCTCTCTATGCTGCCTGCCAGTGTTTGTCATTTCGTTAGGGTGAACTGATGACAACAGTGTGACATCTCGTTTGTCACGCCACTGAAATGCCATGATGTCATTGGCAGCAAATGCCTGCACCTCACCTCTATGAGTGCCAGCGTCAAATCTGGGCATATGTTTACGATTTTCATGCACTGTGCCACACACATCTGTCATGTTCACTGCCAAAAAATCACTGAGGGGCTTGTGTACCAGTTATCAGTACGTATATATGCCCCTTACCAAGGTATGGTTCTATCATTGTTCTAACCACATCACCAGAGATGCCCAATAACTTCCTGGTATTTTGCAATGTAAAACTTCCAGTGTACACAATAATATCCAATACCACACCACTGTAACAATCACAAAGCACAAACAACTTTATACCAAAGTGTTTCCTCTTGCTTGGTATGTACTGCTTGAAAGAGAGTCTTCCTTTGAACAGAATAAAAGACTCATCAATTACAAGCTTCCTGAAGGGATAAAAATACATACTGAATTTCTCTTTCAGATACACAATCACATTCCTAATCTTATATAACCTGTCGTTTCTGTCAGGCCTGGTTTTGTCTGAGAAGTGAAGCATGCGTAATAGTAGCACAAATCAATTCACTCCCATTATATCACTGAAACCTGGGGTTGCAATCAGGCAGTCTGTTGACCAGTATGATTTCACACTGCTTATACACATGTGGCATAAGCATTATTGTGGCAAAGAAAAGATACATCTCAGTCACAGTTGTCTCCTTTCACTTGTGTAGCCGTGAGCTTGGTGAAAGTACTGTGTTTGCCATGGTGTACTCGTAGTATCTGTTGCTTTCCCTGACAATTTCCATCAGGGGTTCATCAAAGAATAACTCGAAACATTCCAGTTCAGTGGCATTGTTCCTCAGTGTACAACATGGCCATATTCCACTTTGGCCTTCATCAAACTGGTGGGGATTTGGAACAAAATTGTCAGATTCCTGCCAATCCCAGGTGCGGTTTGCTGGTGGGTACTGGACATTGTGGCTCCAAGTAGCTGTTAGCATGCGACAGCAGCCACACCCCGGGCAATGGCTTCGACAGGCCGGCTAAACCAAGTGAAGGTAGCCGTCGGGTCATTGACCCCCGGTAAAGTCAACTAGGGCTTGCCTACCTAAGCATGGGAAGACTGGCTCTGGCGGACCGTGCGGATGAAACCACTAGATTGGTTCAACGGGCAGAAAGGCAGTTCCAGCAAGGCTTTGTGGAGCGCTAAGGGCACGATGAGGCACTAAGGGCATCCTGGTCATCCACTGCATCTGATCCCATCTCCAGTCCTCTCGACTTTGTCTTGCCACTGGCCTCAGATGGCTCCGGACGAGAGAGTGAGGTCGACGCTGCGCAACTCTTCCTTACTTTAAACAAAGTCACAGCGCATGTCATCAGTCATCCCTTATCCCACCTCATCACCCAAGACCTGTGGCGACGGGCGAGCTACGAAGCGACAGGTGTGGGTACACTGGAAGTCGTAGCCGCGGACCTGCACACAGGCGGCTCAGGCCATAGGGTCATTCTTTACCAACCGGAGTAGCGGTGGAGTCTGGCAGCCGTCTGAGTGATTGAGCAGCCCTCTTCAGGAATGCACTGCTCACCTCCATGGCATGAGGAGCGGACTAGAAAAGGTGTCCCAAACATTGCCTGCTCCACGAAACCCTAGCCAGCTTACCGCGGTTGGTGGGCACCCTTCTACACGCGGTCGAAACTACAAGACATCAAAGAAGAAAACCAAGATCACACCTCTCAACCTTGCCACTTGGAACGTCCGTACGCTTCTCGACAGGGACGATTCAGACAGACCTCAGAGACGTACAGCACTCATCGCGAACAAACTCGCCAGATACAGCATTGACATCGCTGCCATAAGTGAGACTAGACTTGCTGGCGAGGGCGAACTCTGCGAAAGAGGAGCAGGCTATACCTTCTTTTGGTCCGGACGAGGAGCCGAGGAGAGACGGGAGGCAGGAGTTGGCTTTGTAGTGAAATCATCCCTCATTGGCAAGCTGGCTGGCCCACCAAAAGGAGTGAACGATTGCCTTATGACGATGAGAATCCCCTTGTCCTGCGGACAGAAGTTTGCCACTATTGTCAGCGCCTATGCCCCCACCATGACCAACCTAGACGAGGTTAAGGATAAGTTTTATGAAAATCTGAATGCCGTCATCACCACTGTCCCCAGCGCAGATAAGCTCATCATCCTTGGTGACTTTAATGCGAGTCGGTCGTGACAGCACCGCCTGGGAAGGCGTGATCGGAAAGCATGAGGTGGGCAGCTGCAATAGCAACGGCCTGTTGCTCCTTCAGACCTGCGCCGAACACGACCTTCTGATCACCAACACCGTCTTCAGCCTCCCTACCCGCAACAGGACATCATGGATGCACCCGCGTTCCAAACACTGGCATCTCATTGATTATGTCATCGTCAGGAAGAGGGACAGGCAGGATGTACGAATCACGAAGGCCATGTGTGGCGCGGAATGCTGGACAGACCATCGCCTCATTGTCTCGAAACTCAAGCTCCGTGTCCAGCCCAGGAGACGCCCTCAGGGCGCGAAACCACCAAAACGCCTGAACGTCGGCAAGCTGAAGGCCCACAACGTCAAGCAGTCCTTTGCAGAAATCCTGGAAACCCGCTTGGAGTCCGTCGTGCTGGACGCTCAAAACGTCGAAGCAGCATGGATCGCACTCCGTGATACAGTGTACAGCACAGCCATGGAGTGTCTAGGACCCGTCACCAAGAAGCACAAGGACTGGTTCGACGAACATTGCACAGAAATCCAGCAGCTGCTGGAAGAGAAACGAAAGGCCTACATGGCCCACATCAATGACCCAAAGTCCACAGCGAAGCAAGATGCACTGAGAAATATACGCAGCAATACCCAGCGAAAAATGAGTGAAATGCAAGACTCTTGGCTAAGCAACAAAGCCGATGAGATTCAGGGCTTTGCAGACAGAAACGATATGAAGAACTTCTATGACGGCCTGAAAGAAATCTACGGCCCTACCACCTCTGGCACATCACCACTCCTCAGCGCAGATGGGTCAACGCTGCTCACAGACAAGGAGAAAATTCTAGAGAGATGGGCAGAACATTTTGACAGCGTGCTGAACCGTCCATCCACCATCAATGATGAAGCCATGGAACGTGTACCTCAGATTCCGACCAACGAGACGCTGAATGCCATCCCCACTTTGGAGGAGACTCAGCAAGCAGTATGTCAACTGTCCAGTGGCAAAGCTCCTGGGTCTGACGCCATCCCAGCTGAAGTCTACAAAGAAGGCGGAATGGCACTGGTAGAGAAACTTCACCAACTCTTCCAGCTTGTATGGCAGTACGAGACAGTTCCTCAGGCCTTTAAAGATGCTTCCATCGTGCATCTCTACAAACGAAAAGGTAACCGCCAGGCATGCGACAACCACCGTGGTATCTCCCTGCTCTCCATCGCAGGCAAAACCCTGGCTAGAATTCTACTCAATCAGCTCAATGAACATCTAGAGCAAGGACTCCTACCTGAAAGCCAGTGCGGCTTCCGGAAAGATCGCGGGACTATCGACATGGTGTTCGCTGCTAGACAGCTACAGGAGAAATGTCAGGAACAGAACGCCGACTTGTACTCCACTTACATCGATTTGACCAAGGCCTTCAACACCGTTAGTAGAGAGGGCCTTCGGAGAATCATGGCAAAGTACGGCTGCCCAAAGACATTTATCGCCATCGTACGCCAACTTCACGATGGAATGCTGGCCAGAGTCCAAGACAATGGAGAGACGTCTAAACCATTCCCAGTCTCAAATGGAGTGAAACAAGGCTGCGTGCTTGCTCCCACCCTGTTCAGCCTGATGTTCTCGGCCATGCTTACAGATGCATTCAGGGACACAGATGCAGGAATCGGCATCAGGTACCGTACAGATGGGTCTGTCTTCAACCTCAGGAGGCTTCAAGCAAAAACCAAGGCTGCAACTGACACCATCAATGACCTGCTATTTGCTGATGACTGCGCCCTCAACGCTGCTTCAGAAGCCGCCATGCAGCACAGTGTTGACAAGTTCTCTGACGCCTGCAACAACTTCGGGCTGACAATCAGTACAACGAAGACTGAAGTGATGCATCAGCCTGCTCCGGGAAAGACGTATGTTGAGCCAAACATCACCATCAACGGGCAGCGACTGAATGCCGTAGACAAATTCACCTACCTCGGCAGTACCCTTTCCAGAAACGTTGTCATCGATGATGAGGTGAATGCCAGACTTGCCAAAGCCAGTGCCACCTTCGGCAGGGTCCACAAGAATGTATGGAACCGAAGAGGCATCACCACAAGCACCAAGATCAAGGTGTATAGAGCCATAGTCCTCACCACACTTCTCTATGGCTGCGAAACCTGGACTGTCTACAAACGTCACGCCAGAAAGTTGAACCACTTTCACACCACACGGCTCAGAAAAATTCTTGGCATCAAATGGCAAGATAAGATCCCAGACACAGAAGTACTGACTACAGCTGGCCTGCCTAGCATCTACATCCTAATGCAGACACAGCTTCGCTGGGCAAGTCACGTTGCTCGCATGCCAGACCACCGGCTGCCAAAGAAACTCTTATTTGGCGAACTGCAGCATGGAAAGTGCTCTCAAGGAGGCCAAAAGAAGCGCTATAAGGACACCCTTAAGACTGCTCTGAAAGCTTTCAACATCAACCACACCATGTGGGAGCTGATAACTCAGGACAGGAATGACTGGCGAGCAGTTGTCCAGAAAGGGGCAACATCCTGCGAGGCAAGCAGAATCTCACTAGCTGAGCAGCGCAGGCAGGCGAGGAAGACCAGAGCCATCAGACCCCTCGATGCCACCACCCTTCCCTGTCCACACTGCCAGAGAACGTTTCGTGCACGGATTGGCCTGACAAGTCATCTGCGTACCCACCAACTTCGACCCCAGGATGACTAGATGGTCCTCGTCGAATCGACGGACAAACATGACTGGACATTGACAGGTGGTTGTGGTTGTGGAGGCTGTTGCGGTGGGTGGGTGGGGGATGGTGGCCTTTGTTGTAGATCAGCCGAGGCAGCGGTGTGGGTGGCAGCATGGTTGGGAGCATGGCCCACTGCTGGTGCCTCATGGCTGGCACCACCACTACCACCACCGTGCACATTTTCCATCCCAATTGCAACACTATCATCGTCATTTTCACTGTCTGTTCCTGTTGTACAGCCACGGGATGTACTCTGAGATGTACTCCTTTCCCTTGGAATAGCATAAGGCACACTACCAGAGCGCATATATCGTCGCTACTGGAAGTGTTTTCAAGAGCTTGTAGTTCATATTCACTATCACTATCATCCCCAATGCTCACATCTGAGTCCAGGATTTGGGAAAATAGGAGTTTCCTCTTTGATTCTGGTACAACTGAACGTGAACAAGATGGCCCAGCAGCAGAGGTGGAAGGCTGAGGGTCGTCTGGGTTTTCCTCACTATTACCGATATTATGGTCATTAGTTTCAGTCAAAACCTCACCAAAATCTTGAAACTCATCTTCACTGGCACTTCCATCTGTATTAGAACTGACACTGGGGAACAAAAGTGTCCCAATTCGCTGAGGAGTGAGGAGTTTCTTACTGCAATGCATGGCGAACAAGGTCTACTAAAATGGTGTTCCCACACTGTGCCACTGGGTCCCAGATTTTTTTCTACCGTGCACACCGACCCCACACACCCATTCTCTCACATCTAGGCCTACCAGCCTTATCCCGTGAGATTCGAAGGCGCTAGAATTTATGCATGCTAGTACGTCAAAAACCCTGGCGCCTAAGCCGTACTAGTACGGCCAAAACGCTTAAAGGGTTAAAAGAAGAAGGGAAGTAACCCTGGAAAAGGACTTGCTACCTCAAGTCCTAATGGAAGGGGATTCCCCTTCTAAACAATAACTTCAACAGTCTCCCCTCCTCCCATCCCATCAATCACCACCAGATCTTCAATAAAGGTAAGTGTCATGTATTCTATTCTTAGTAGAGTAGTAACTGTGCATGTCTTCTTCAGTTTGTGTGTATTAAAATTAATATTTCATATGGTAAAAAAAAAATTTTCACACTTTGGGGTGTCAGGAAAGGATTAATTTGATTTCCATTATTTCTTACGGGGAAAATTAATTCGGCTAACAATAATTTTGGCTTACAATGAGCTCTCAGGAATGGATTAATATCGTAAGGCGGGGGTCCACTGTATCCATTTAGCGACTACTCAGACTTATGACCAGCTCTCCAACCAGTATGCAAACCTAAATACAGTGGACCCTTAGTTAACGATGCTAGCGGATAACGATAAAATCGGAAAGCAATGCGTTACTGCATCAAAATATTGGCTCGGCTAACAATGAAAACTCAGTTAACCCTTTCAGGGTCCATACCGTAGATCTACGGCTTTACGTTCAGGATCCAAACCGTAGATCTACGCCATGAGCTCAGCTCACTCTGATAAGCTGTGAGTGGTAAATTTGGGCCAAGATATGAGAGAATACATCTATGTGGTATGTGTGCACCACATAAAACAAATCCTGCAGCACACAGTGTATAATGAGAGAAAAAAACTGAGACAGTGATTTTCGATTAAAACATTGACTTTGCAGTGTTTTTTTGTATGCTTTTCATAGTTGTATTTGCGATTTCTTGGTCTCAATTGATAAAATAGAAGACATATTACAGAAATAGAGATGATTTTAATTGGCTTTAGCACTGGAAATGGCTTGAAACTGAGCTCAAAGTAGCGGAAATGTAAAATTTTTGCCGATGCTCAAGAGTAAACAAACGGCCTCACACATCTATTACACTCCAGCTGGTGGGTCTAATATACATTCACAAATGTGGTAATGATATTTATACAATTATTACAATATTGCATAACAGTAAATCTTCCATGTTTTGGTTTGAATAAAAATTCATTATGTGAATAAAAAATCAAAATGGAATTCATTTGTAAAGCCTCAAAACATAACTAATGAACAGAGGAAATGTTAGTTTAGTGCCAGGAATACCTACATTGTTTATTCTGAACCCTATTTTGAAATTGGAATATTTTGAACTTTGTGTTAAATTGGCCAAATTACCAATTTCCAATCACTATTTTGCAGTTGAAACAGTCGACTTGGCGATTTCTTGTGCTCAATCGATAGAACAGAAGTAATACTAGTGAAATAGCTAAGAATTTGGTTGACTGGAATAATGTAATTGGCCTAAAATGGGAGTCAAATTTGGCAAAATCGCCGATTCGTAAATATCGCTGACGCATCAAAATTCGCGAGAGCATAATTTCATCAATTTTCCATCAAATTTCGTACTTTTTGTTTTATTGCCTTCAGAAAAATATTCTCTACCATTTCATAAGAAAAAATAACAATTTTTTTTTTTTAATTCTTGGACCCTGGTGCACACTTTGAAATTTGGTCTCTGGACCCTGAAAGGGTTAAGGACATTCATCCTGAACGTGTCCGCATGGCCTGAGCCCAAGTACAAGGTAGTGTGCCATTGTTTACAAGCCAGGGAGGACAATTCCACATGTACATGCTATATATTTTGTATTATTTCATTGTTTTTAGTGCTTGTAACTGCTAAATAAGCCACCATGGGCCCAAAGAAAGTTTCTAGTGCCAGCCCTGTGATAAAGAAGGAAAGAAACGCAATATAAAATTCAAGAAAAAAACTTGTAGCAAAGTACCAAAGTGGAGGAGGAAGAGAGAGGGGAGAATGTGCCTTCTGCAGTGATTCAGTGATTCTACGATATGTACAATACTAAAGCAGTAGGTGTCGATAAAGGCTATAGTGCCAGCCAGCAATAAAGTGCAGAATTAACAGTGTAGCAAGTTAAGTGAGTAAGGAATAGAAAAACGACATGAAAGTAACTCTCCAATGTTGTTGGATATGTATCGGGCCAATGAACATACGCCGCCCTGCTACATATCTTCCACCACCCTAAACCTCTGCCAGCATCTCCACCATCAAACTAACTAAACTAACATCTCCAAAAGTGTAAGTATAAAAGTAAATATAAATGTAAATATCAAAGGACCTCAATGGAAATAAGTCACTGCCTTTTTTGGGTTATCCTAGGTACTTTACACATATGCTGCTAAGTATGAGAAGCTATGTACATAACTGTATTTGTGTATACCCGAATAAACTTACTTATTCATAAATTAAAATGTAAATATTTCTTATTTATAAATTAAAATGTAAATATTTCTTATTTATATATTTTTTTAACAAGTCGGTCGTCTCCCACCGAGGCAGGGCGACCCAAAAAGAAAGAAAATCCCCAAAAAGAAAATACTTTCATCATCATTCAACACTTTCACCTCACTCGCACATAATCACTGTTTTCGCAGAGGTGCTCAGAATACGACAGTTTAGAAGCATATAGGTATAAAGATACACAATATATCCCTATAAACTGCCAATTACCCAAACCCCTCCTTTAAAGTGCAGGCATTGTACTTCCCATTTCCAGGACTCAAGTCCAGCAATACAAAAATAACCGGTTTCCCTGCATCCCTTCACTAAATATTACCCTGCTCACACTCCAACAGCTTGTCAGGTCCCAAATACCATTTGTCTCCATTCACACCTATCTAACATGCTCACGCACGCTTGCTGGAAGTCCAAGCCCCTCGCCCACAAAACCTACTTTACCCCCTCCCTTCAACCTTTTCGAGGACGAACCCTACCCCGCCTTCCTTCCCCTACAGATTTATATGCTCTCCATGTCATTCTACTTTGATCCATTCTCTCTAAATGACCAAACCACCTCAACAACCCCTCTTCAGCCCTCTGACTAATACTTTTATTAACTCCACACCTTCTCCTAATTTCCATACTCTGAATTTTCTGCATAATATTTACACCACACATTGCTCTTAGACACATCTCCACTGCCTCCAACCATCTCCTCGCTGCAGCATTTACAACGCAAGCTGTGAGGGAAAAGTACGCGTGAGTGGGGTTAGGGTTGTCAGGCAACCAGGAACCATTAGCGAGTTACGTCGCGCACCCCCCCCCTCCCCCTGGCGGGCTGGGGCGAAACTAGTTCTTGGTGTCTGATTTGTTTCAATTTCTACTCCTGGTAGTATTGACCTTACCTGGTGTGGGGTGAAGTTTGGAGAGTCACTTCACCTCCACTCTTCTCCTAATCAGGTAGGGTGATCTACCAGGAGTATTACTGTTTATTCCTTTCTTTTGTTTGCTGGTTACCAGTAATGATTTTGGCATTTATCACTCTTTTTCCATTCTTAAATGTTATATTATCATGGCCATTGGTAACCAGTTTATTTTTTCTTATTACCAGCTCTGTTCCTGGCGTGGTCATCCAGGGTAGACGCCAGATAAAGGAGCAAGACATTTGTTAATGGGACTTATTAACAATTACTAGACTACTACTGGCCCTTATTTATTCTACTTGTGGTGCTCCAACCAAGTGGTAGAGGAGATTCCAAAACATCGGACTATCACCATCCGCCCAGGATAACCTACATCATCTTTAATATCAGAAGATCTGTCCAGGGCCTTACCTACTCCTGCCCAACTACAAGAATCAAAGGCCATTTTTTTATTATATTTAAATTTTAAGTAAAATCCTCAAAAGTCATTATTCTTAATTTTCCTAGTCGTTTCTTTATTCATTTATTTTTCCATTAGTTTTTTGTTCAGATGGAAGGCGTTCCACTGACAATGGCGACCTTGCCAGGATACGACTCTTGAAGCAACATCGTCCTGATGGTTCAACTGGTTGTGAGTATAACATTTAAGATAGAAAAAGGTGAGTTAGTTGAGGTGTCAAGTCATTACTGGTAGTCTGGTTGACTTACCGTTGTTTGGTTCTAAGGTTCGATTTAGAAGTTTACCTATTTGTTGGACTTGGGGAACTTTGATAATAACCCCTCCTGTGTGAACCGTGAGTATTTAGCTTAGTGAAGGCTATTGAGCCCACAAGTGTATTCTTCCAGGGAGAAAAATTTAGTTCATTTTCTTCTTTGGGAAGTTTAAAGTGTGCGGACTGTGTCCCTCTTTTGTAACAGACATTCCTGTTAGCTTATTAGTTCAGACGGGTCAAGTTTGGTGCGTATCATTTCTTTTTACAAGATGGATTCCCTAGATTTCTGGTTGAAAGCTGGAAAGGAAATGGGATTTACAGGACAAAGCCTTGATAGTTATATTACTGCTAAAATGGCTATTGAAGAGAAAAAGGAACAGGAAAGACTAGCTCGAGAGAAGAAAAAGGAACAGGAAAGACTAGCTCTCGAAGAGAAAAGACTAGCTCGAGAGGAGAAAAAGGAACAGGAAAGACTAGCTCGGGAAGAAAAAAGACTAGCTCGAGAAGAGAAAAAGGAACAGAAAAGACTAGCTCGGGAGGATAAACTAGAATAGGAAAGGATAGCTAGAGAAGATTAAGTTCAGGCGAGAGAGGTAGCCTTCAAAATAAAGGAAATTGAAGAACAGGCTAAGCAGAGGGAGTTAGAACAGTCAAGGTTGGAATTAGAAGCCAAGAAGATAGTTCTATCTAAGCAGAAAATAGATGAAGGGGTACTAGAATACCCTTCCCAAGAACCAAATATTAGGATGCCACAGATACCACCTTTTTCAGAACAAGATGACATATCGGCATATATTACTCGATTCGAGAGTACTGCCACTCTCTGTGACTGGCCATCAGATTCTTGGGCTACTAGGCTGGGCTTACTACTGACAGGTTCAGCATTAAATGTCTATTCCACCCTACCCTCTGATGTTATTTCTAGTTATAGCCTGCCGAAGAAAGCTATACTTCAGGCTTTCAAGAAAACCACTCATCATTACAGGTCGGAGTTTAGACACATTAAAACAACTCAAAGTCAAAATTATATGCAATTCTTAACAACACTTTTCAGATTATTTGATTCGTGGATTGATAGTGCTGAGGTCGACCACGATTTCGAATCTTTACGAGACCTGATGGCAAGAGATCAATTCCTTTCTTCTGTAAACTCTGATTTACGAATATTCATTAAAGAAAGAAACATTCAAACGGCTGCGGAAATGGCACAAGCTGCTGATATATATTCTTGTGCTCATAATAACTACCCTAAAGAGCGTAGCAGATATAAGTCTGTTGTGCCTAAGCAATCTGAGGGATCCAAACCCTCCGTACCAAAGAATTCCACGGCCTTCACAGTAAAGCGTTTCAACTGTAATGAATGGGGTCATAGACGGCCCAACTGTCCTAAGAAAAAAGGTGAGAATATCGGTAAGTGTTTCTCAGAATCTAATATCAACGCACCTTTTAGTGAAGGTACAGTAAATGGCATGAACGTGTCAACAATTCTTAGAGACACTGGATGTTCCTGTATCATTATCTCGAGTAAACTTTTCCCTAACCTAGATTCATCACGTTGTAAGTCCACTAAATTAACTGACTATTTAGGAAGAAGCGATTCTTTTCCAAAAGTCAGATGCTTCATAAGGTGCAAATGGTTCTCAGGATGGGTAGATGCCGTAGTTGCCCTGATAACCTTGAGTTCTGTTTTGGTTGGGAACATACAAGGGGCTACTTTCCCATGTGAAAAGGACTGTTTGGAATTTGGAGTTTCCAAGGAAGGGTTGGAACCTAATACTTCTGTTTCTTCACAGATAGCTCCAGAAGAGATGCAGTGGGATAACTTAAATCAGACAGCTGATAGTTACGGAACTGCAGTAACACCTTTAATGCGGTCACCAAAACCGGAAAATGCAGAAACCAATGAAAACTAAGTGTGACACAATCTTTTCAACAACAGGACACGATTAACGTCCTTACCAGAGCTCAGTCTAAGGTAAAACCTATCCACCCATTAGTTCTTTCCAAAGGAAAACCAACTGAGCTGTCTCGCACAGATTTAGAGGGTCTTCAAAAGACTTGTCCTTCCTTAGAGGAATCTCGGAAGTTAGCTTTAAATGGCAATGTGATACAGAGAAAGAAATTTTCTTACAAGTTTGAGTTCAAACATGATCTTTTGTACAAGACTATAGTGTCTGCGGATAAACCCAATGACGTGGGTCGAAATCTGTTAGTCATTCCGAGGGATTGCCGGGAAACTATTTTAAAAGATTTCTCATGACCTACTTGTCTCTGGCCATTTTTCACACAGGAAAACCTATAATAAGATCAAAGACCTATATTTCTGGCCTAGTATGTCCTCTGACATCTACAAGTACTGTAGATCATGTCACGTATGTCAGCTTTCCACACAAAAGGGTAGAACTAGGAGAGTTCCTATGGTAAAGATGATAATTTTCTCAGTCCCTTTTGCAAGGGTTGCAGTAGATATAGTTGGTCCTATCACTCCTCGTTCATCAGGAGGTCATAAATATATTTTAACTATGATTGACTATGCGTCCAGCTTCATAGAGGCAGCACCCTTAAAATCCATTACATCCATACAAGTCGCAGAAGCCTTATTTTCTATTTTTTTCATGTATAGGTATACCTTGTGAAATTCTGTCGGATCAAGGAGCACAATTCACTTCAGAATTAATGGAACAGGTTTATCAACTTGTGGGTGTTAAACCTCTTTTTACTACACCTTACCATTCAATGTGTAACGGTAGAGTGGAGCGACAACATGCCATCCTAAAGTCAATATTAAAGAAACTATGTATTCTTAAACCAACAGACTGGCATAGATTTCTACTATGTGCTCTTTTCGCAATGCGCGAGATTCCAAGTGATTCCCTTGGTTATTCCCCTTTTGAAGTGCTTTATGGGAGACAAGCTCGTGGACCACTATTTATCTTGAATGAACTTTGGTCCAAAGATATTAAACCTGAGGTTCAAAATAGCCATCAGTTTCTTTTAGATCTGAGTGAAAGATTGGAAGAAACTGCCGATTTGGTTGTTAAAAACCTATGGAAACGTACAAGACCTATTTTGACCATAAAAGCTCCAAGCGTAAGTTTAATATTGGTGATGAAGTTTTAGTTCTTCTACCTGACAAAACCAACAAATTGCTAATTACCTGGCGCGGACCGTATAAAGTAGTGAAGGTCTGGAGTTACCTGGAAATTACCTGGAGAGAGTTCCGGGGGTCAACGCCCCCGCGGCCCGGTCTGTGACCAGGCCTCCTGGTGGATCAGAGCCTGATCAACCAGGCTGTTACTGTTGGCTGCATGCCCGGCTGATCAGGAACCAACTTTAGGTGCTTGTCCAGTGCTAGCTTGAAGACTGCCAGGGGTCTGTTGGTAATCCCCCTTATGTATGCTGGGAGGCAGTTGAACAGTCTCGGGCCCGACACTTATTGTATGGTCTCTTAACGTGCTAGTGACACCCCCTGCTTTTCATTGGGGGGATGTTGCATCGTCTGCCAAGTCTTTTGCTTTCGTAGTGATTGATTTTCGTGTGCAAGTTCGGTACTAGTCCCTCTAGGATTTTCCAGGTGTATATAATCATGTATCTCTCCCGCCTGCGTTCCAGGGAATACAGGTTCAGGAACCTCAAGCGCTCCCAGTAATTGAGATGTTTTATCTCCGTTATGCGCGCCGTGAAGGTTCTCTGTACATTTTCTAGGTCAGCAATTTCACCTGCCTTGAAAGGTGCTGTTAGAGTGCAGCAATATTCCAGCCTAGATAGAACAAGTGACCTGAAGAGTGTCATCATGGGCTTGACATCCCTAGTTTTGAAGGTTCTCATTATCCATCCTGTCATTTTTCTAGCAGATGCGATTGATACAATGTTATGGTCCTTGAAGGTGAGATCCTCCGACATGACCACTCCCAGGTCTTTGACGTTGGTGTTTCGCTCTATTTTGTGGCCAAAATTTGTTTTGTACTCTGATGAAGATTTAATTTCCTCGTGTTTGCCATATCTGAGTAATTGAAATTTCTCATCGTTAAACTTCATATTGTTTTCTGCAGCCCACTGAAAGATTTGGTTGATGTCCGCCTGGAGCCTTGCAGTGTCTGCAATGGAAGACGCTGTCATGCAGATTCGGGTGTCATCTGCAAAGGAAGACACGGTGCTGTGGCTGACATCCTTGTCTATGTCAGATATGAGGATGAGGAACAAGATGGGAGCAAGTACTGTGCCTTGTGGAACAGAGCTTTTCACCATAGCTGCCTCGGACTTTACTCTGTTGACTACTACTCTCTGTGTTCTGTTACTGAGGAAATTATAGATCCATCGACCGACTTTTCCTGTTATTCCTTTAGCATGCATTTTGTGCGCTATTACGCCATGGTCACACTTGTCGAAGGCTTTTGCAAAGTCTGTATATATTACATCTGCATTCTTTTTGTCTTCTAGTGCATCTAGGACCTTGTTGTAGTGATCCAATAGTTGAGACAGACAGGAGCGACCTGTTCTAAACCCATGTTGCCCTGGGTTGTGTAATTGATGGGTTTCTAGATGGGTGGTGATCTTGCTTCTTAGGACCCTTTCAAAGATTTTTATGATATGGGATGTTAGTGCTATCGGTCTGTAGTTCTTTGCTGTTGCTTTACTGCCCCCTTTGTGGAGTGGGGCTATGTCTGTTGTTTTTAGTAACTGTGGGACCACCCCCGTGTCCATGCTCTCTCTCCATAGGATGGTAAAAGTTCGTGATAGGGGCTTCTTGCAGTTCTTGATGAACACGGAGTTCCATGAGTCTGACCCTGGGGCAGAGTGCATGGGCATGTCATTTATTGCCTGTTCGAAGTCATTTGGCATCAGGATAACATCAGATAGGCTTGTGTTAACCAAATTCTGTGGCTCTCTCATAAAAAATTCATTTTGATCTTCGGCTCTCAGTCTGGTTAGCGGCTTGCTAAAAACTGAGTCATATTGGGACTTGAGTAGCTCACTCATTTCCTTGCTGTCATCTGTGTAGGACCCATCTTGTTTAAGTAGGGGCCCAATACTGGACGTTGTTCTCGACTTTGATTTGGCATAGGAGAAGAAATACTTTGGGTTTCTTTCGATTTCATTTATGGCTTTTAGTTCTTCCTGCGATTCCTGACTCCTATAAGATTCCTTTAGCTTAAGTTTGATGCTTGCTATTTCTCTGACCAGTGTCTCCCTACGCCTTTCAGATATATTGACCTCTTTTAGCCGCTCTGTTATTCTTTTCCGTCGCCTGTAAAGGGAACGCCTGTCCCTTTCTATTTTACATCTACTCCTCCTTTTTCTTAGAGGAATAAGCTTTGTGCATACATCGAGCACCACCGAATTAATCTGTTCTAGGCATAAGTTGGGGTCTGTGTTGCTTAGTATATCTTCCCAGCTTATATCAGTTAGGATTTGGTTTACTTGGTCCCACTTTATGTTTTTGTTATTGAAGTTGAATTTGGTGAATGCTCCCTCGTGACTAATCTCATTATGTCGGTCTGGGGCTCCGTGCATACATGTCTGAACCTCAATTATGTTGTGATCCGAGTATATTGTTTTTGATATGGTGACATTTCGTATCAGATCATCATTGTTAGTGAAGATGAGGTCTAGTGTATTCTCCAGTCTAGTAGGCTCTATTATTTGCTGGTTTAAATTGAATTTTGTGCTGAGATTTAAAAGCTCGTGTGAGTGTGAGTTTTCATCAGAGATGCCTCCTGGTGTTATTACTGCAACAATATTATTTGCTATATTCCTCCATTTTAGGTGCCTTAAGTTGAAATCCCCCAGGAGCAAGATGTTGGGTGCAGGAGCTGGCAGATTTTCCAGACAGTGATCAATTTTTAACAGCTGTTCCTGGAATTGCTGGGATGTTGCATCCGGAGGCTTGTAGACTACCACAATGACTAGGTTTTGGTTCTCGATCTTTACTGCTAAAACTTCCACTACATCATTTGAGGCATTCAGCAGTTCTGTGCACACAAGTGACTCTGCAATGTACAGGCCAACCCCCCTCCCTTTTGCCTGTTCACTCTGTCGCATCTGTATAGGTTGCAACCTGGTAACCTGGGATCTATATTTCGTTGTCCAAGTGATCCTTTATGTGGGTCTCAGTGAAAGCCGCGAACATTGCCTTTGCCTCTGCAAGCAGTCCATGGATGAAAGGTATTTTGTTGTTTGTTGCTGGCTTTAGACCCTGTATATTTGCAAAGAAGAATGTCATCGGACTGGTGGTATTGTTGGTACTGGGGGGGGGGGGGACTTTTTTCCAGCATTAGTATCTGTATCTGTTGGTTTGGAGTGGAGGCCATCGACTGTGGTTCCACTCCAGGAATGACTGGATTTGGTGTACGATTTCTGCAATTTCCTGCCAGTTTTTTTTTTTCTTCCTGGCACTAAAAAACCTCTCTCTCTTGAGTGGCTGTGGCTACCCAGGTTTTCCCATGGCCTGGATGTTTTGTATCTTTTTGTCCCCTTTAGATGGTGTGCCTGGCAATTTAAGTTATAGCACAGTCTTTCCTGTACTGAAGAGGGACACATTTCAAGGTGAAAAAGCTTACAGGAAGGGAGTTTGCATTTTCCTGTTGTCATACGGGCATGGCATTTTCTAGGGTGGTCATAGTTGCACGTCCCATCTGTTTCCATGCCTGCAGATACCAAGTGCATAGTATGTGCACAGGCCTGGTTTCTGTTTGCCTTGGGTTTCTGTGACTGTATTCCCTGTTGGTGCATGTTTACCTGTCTTATTCCTATCCTCCATAGCACCAACAAAGGAGCTCCCACCAGTTATTTTTGGTAATATATCCTCACTATTGCTAGTGGAATCCTCTTGTTTGCTATTTCCTGTGGTATTTCTAGTTTGCAATATTGGTTTTATCTTATCTTTGACTACACTTGATTCCCCACTACGGCTCCTGTCTCCCATGAGGTCATTTATATGCATTCCATCCTGCGTACAATTCTCGACTACCTGGACAAAATCTCCAGCTTCACCATTACTGTCTCCCAGGACAGCACCTCCAGCTTCACCATTACTGTCTACCAGGACAGCACTATCAGCCCCACATTTACTGACAACCAGGACATCACCTCCAGCCTTACAGTTTCTGTCTACATGACCAGCATCAAGGGCAGTACCATCCAGCCCAGACTTTTTATGTTCCCATCTGTTGTAGAAAGCTTCCAGGTTGTCTATGAAAGCAGCTTTGATGTTATCCTCTTTTAATACCAATGTGATATTAGTCCACAGATTTATCTCATTTGGACATACCCAAAAACACTTCCCTGTTTTAATACTTCTTGTAGCTAGTTCTTGGATATTTGCACAAGGGGAGTGACACCAATTTCCACAAAAATGACAATTTATCCATGTGGAAGCCCGTTTGTTTGATTGATTGAAGACTACACAGGGCTTCATAATGATTTGAATGGTTGAATTACTGTAATTCTACTAGCAACCTCTTGAATACTCTATTAATAACCTCCTTAAAGTGAAGCTCTAGCTATTTGTATTTCTATTTCTAACTGTACTTGTATGTTAGGACAGCTTACCGGAGTATGCTCCTGTTTTTTATTTATTGTTTGTGTTTATAAGGGCGCCTACAACCCCATCCGTTTACAGTCTGCTTTATTGTCCAACGAATCCGTTTGAAATCGGTCGAGGGTTCGGAACCAGTCTGATCTGATCAGTGGGTCACTTATTTAAAACATACTGGTCGGTGATTTGGGCTAACACATGAAGGATCTACTGGAAGTTATCTACCCGAGTAATATGTGATTTGATTAATACAAAAAGTATAACTTGCGTGATGAAGAACCGGTGATTGCTGGCAGCTCCTACAATGACGAATGGTCGACCTCAACCCTTGTTTATCAATCACTGTATCTAGCTTTTCTAGGTTTTTTGTCTCCACCACAATAAATGCTATATTATCACTATAGCTGACTGGTGGAAATTTTGGAGGAAGGACGCTTTTTCTGTAGTAATATTTGCTTCTCGTTATGTATATTGCGATCGCTGGTAACTACAGGTTATATGAGATTCACAGTATACGTCTGGTATTTCAAGAAAATAGAAACTAATAAAAGTCACTCCACTCCACTAAGTACTATTACAATACTGGTTAGTTGCTACTACAACACTGTATTCTGCTAATCACTGGTATCCCTAGATTATATGCGAGTACACTAGCAGGCCAGGAAGATTTAAAACAGCTGACCAGTGTGGCAAGTTTCTGGCGACTTCTGGCACCTGCCTCTATAGGCTTATCACTTCATTTACAAATTCACCTGTTTTCAAATGACACTTTAGCCTTTATTATCTATATACTATTATCTATACTAGGGAGCCACTGTAGTATACTCTGTAATAAGGTAGATTATATCTTGGATGTCAAGGGTAAGGAAAGAATGTATCACGTCAATATTTTGAAACGGTACCATCGTAGAGAAGTTAATCTTTGTTTAAACTCCTTTGACGAAGATACTACTTACAGCGTAGTTAAAAGTGGTGATTCGTACGAGTGTAAAGTTTGTATTATAGATGACGAGTCTCTTACAGAATCAAAGGAACTACTGGATATCTTAACGGATGATCCTTCACCGAAGAAGTCAGATGTTAACATCAACAAACTATCAAATAAACAAAGGTCTCAAGTGCCTTAGTAAATACATTTTCTGACATATTCACAGAGATCCCAGGACTTACCACCACTGTTGTACACAACAAGATTGAATTGTCAGATCATGAACCAGTAAGGCGGAAAATCTACCCTGTTCCCGTTCACTTACGGGAAACATTTGATCATGAAGTTGACAAACTATTAAACTTAAATATCATAGAACCTTCGAAATCAGCTTTCTGTTCACCAGTTGTTATGGTTAAGAAACCCGACAATTCTTACAGACTGGCACAAGATTTTTATTTAAATACTATCACTAAATGGGATGCAGAACCCATGCCAGTGATCGATCATGACTTGTATAAATTCCATGACTGTAAATTCTTCTGAGTTAGATATCTCACAAGCATACCATCAAGTGCCATTACACCCAGACTCGAAACCATACACTGCTTTCCCTACTCATAGAGGACTAATGCAATATCGCACAATGCCTTTCGGCTTGGTTACTGCATGTGCCATGTATATTAGGCTTATGAGAATAGTTTTTTCTCTCAAGAATGTCTCAGTGTATTTTGATAATATTTATATCATGACACATGTCTTGGAAGACCATCTAACTACACTGTCGCTCGTTTTGAAAAGACTAAGAACTCATGGCCTTACAGTCAAACCACAGAAGTGCTTTCTTGGCTATCCTAAGGTACAATACCTCAGGTTCATTATCTCTGACAACAACTTATCACCTCTTCCTAATAAGACTAAAGCCATTTTAGAAAGTACATTCCCTGCTACCAAAAAGTTATTAAGAAGTTTCCTTGGATCTGTAAACTTCTACAGAAGTTTTGTACCAAATTTAAGTAGTTTGACTTCAGTTCTCACAGACTATTTGAAAAAGGGTGTCAAGGAACCTCTTAGCTGTTCTGATGAAGCCATCCAAAGCTTCGAAGAAATTAAAAGGATATTTTCAAACCCCCCTGTCCTAAAATTACCCGATATTAATAAAATATTTTGTCTCTGAACAGATGCCTCCCATTCTGGACTCGGGGCTGTACTGCTTCAGTATTATGAGGAGACTCCTTTCCCAGTATCTTTCGCCAGTAAGAAGCTCCTGCCTAGAGAAGAAAGATACTCCACTGTGGAGAAAGAATGTTACGCATTAGTATGAGGTATAAGTAGATTCAAATACTACCTATACGGAAAACCCTTTGTGCTTGAAGCAGATCACAAGCCACTGATGTACTTGGAGAAATTTAAAGGGTCAAATAGCAGACTCTTGAGATGGGCTATGGCTATTCAGCCCTATAAGTTTAAAGTTGTATATATTTCTGGCTCTGAAAACCACTTTTCAGATTGGTTGAGCCAAGGTTGTACATAGTTCTTTTCCCTCTTTTCGTTGACTTATTGACTCTGTCCATAAGTTTTGGAAGGGGGTATTGTGAGGGAAAGGTACGCGTGAGTGGGGTTAGGGTTGTTCAGGCAACCAGGAACCATTAGCAAGTTACGTCGCGCACCCCCCCTCCCCCTGGCGGGCTGGGGCGAAACTAGTTCTTGGTGTCTGATTTGTTTCAATTTCTACTCCTGGTAGTATTGACCTTACCTGGTGTGGGGTGAAGTTTGGAGAGTCACTTCACCTCCACTCTTCTCCTAATCAGGTAGGGTGATCTACCAGGAGTATTACTGTTTATTCCTTTCTTTTGTTTGCTGGTTACCAGTAATGATTTTGGCGTTTATCACTCTTTTTCCATTCTTAAATGTTATATTATCATGGCCATTGGTAACCAGTTTATTTTTTCTTATTACCAGCTCTGTTCCTGGCGTGGTCATCCAGGGTAGATGCCAGATAAAGGAGCAAGACATTTGTTAATGGGACTTATTAACAATTACTAGACTACTACTGGCCCTTATTTATTCTACTTGTGGCGCTCCAACCAAGTGGTAGAGGAGATTCCAAAACATCGGACTATCACCATCTGCCCAGGATAACCTACATCATCTTTAATATCAGAAGATCTATCCAGGGCCTTACCTACTCCTGCCCAACTACAAGAACCAAAGGCCATTTTTTTATATTTAAATTTTAAGTAAAATCCTCAAAAGTCATTATTCTTAATTTTCCTAGTCGTTTCTTTATTTATTTATTTTTCCATTAGTTTTTTATTCAGATGGAAGGTGTTCCACTGATAAAGCTTCACACCCATATAAGTGTGTTGGTAACACTATACTTTCATACATTCCCTTCTTCCCCTCCATAGATAATGTTTTTTGTCTCCACATACACCTAAATGCCCCACTCACCCTTCTTCCTTCATCAATTCTATGACTAACCTCACCCTTCATAAATCCATCTGCTGACAGGTCAACTCCCAAATACCTGAAAACATTCACTTCTTCCATACTTCTCTTCTCCAAGATCAAGAATCATACATAAAGTGGGAGTTATCACAGTTGCTCTTTGAACATTAAAATGGTATAAAATACC
The DNA here is from genome assembly GCF_026875155.1 of Cherax quadricarinatus. Classification (NCBI taxonomy): domain Eukaryota; kingdom Metazoa; phylum Arthropoda; class Malacostraca; order Decapoda; family Parastacidae; genus Cherax; species Cherax quadricarinatus. Next base: position 30,422 of record NW_026504502.1, read on the forward strand.
GACAGATTGTTAGGTAAGACACATATGCAACAGTTAGGTATCTTTATTTCGAAACGTTTCGCCTACACAGTAGGCTTCTTCAGTCGAGTACAGAAAGGTTGATAGAAGCAGAAGATACTTGAAGACGATGTAATCAGTCCATCACCCTTAAAGTTTTGAGGTGGTCAGTCCCTCAGTCTGGAGAAGAGCATTGTTCCGTTGTCAGACAACGGAACAATGCTCTTCTCCAGACTGAGGGACTGACCACCTCAAAACTTTAAGGGTGATGGACTGATTACATCGTCTTCAAGTATCTTCTGCTTCTATCAACCTTTCTGTACTCGACTGAAGAAGCCTACTGTGTAGGCGAAACGTTTCGAAATAAAGATACCTAACTGTTGCATATGTGTCTTACCTAACAGTTGCTCTTTGCTGATGACACTGTGCTCTTGGGAGATTCTGAAGAGAAGTTGCAGAGGTCGGTGGATGAATTTGGTAAGGTATGCAAAAGAAAATTAAAAGTGAATACAAGAAAGAGTAAGGTTATGAGGATAACAAAAAGATTAGGTGATGAAAGATTGGATATCAGATTGGAGGGAGAGAGTATGGAGGAGGTGAATGTATTCAGATATTTGGGAGTGGACGTGTCAGCGGATGGGTCTATGAAAGATGAGGTGAATCATAGAATTGATGAGGGGAAAAGGGTGAGCAGTGCACTTAGGAGTCTGTGGAGACAGAACTTTGTCCTTGGAGGCAAAGAGGGGAATGTATGAGAGTATAGTTTTACCAATGCTCTTATATGGGTGTGAAGCATGGGTGATGAATGTTGCAGCGAGGAGAAGGCAGTGGAGATGTCATGTCTGAGGGCAATGTGTGGTGTGAATATAATGCAGAGAATTCATAGTTTGGAAGTTAGGAGGAGGTGCGGGATTACCAAAACTGTTGTCCAGAGGGCTGAGGAAGGGTTGTTGAGGTGGTTCGGACATGTAGAGAGAATGGAGCGAAACAGAATGACTTCAAGAGTGTATCAGTCTGTAGTGGAAGGAAGGAGAGGTTGGGGTCGGCCTAGGAAAGGTTGGAGGGAGGGGGTAAAGGAGGTTTTGTGTGCGAGGGGCTTGGACTTCCAGCAGGCATGCGTGAGCGTGTTTGATAGGAGTGAATGGAGACAAATGGTTTTTAATACTTGACGTGCTGTTGGAGTGTGAGCAAAGTAACATTTATGAAGGGATTCAGGGAAACCGGCAGGCCGGACTTGAGTCCTGGAGATGGGAAGTACAGTGCCTGCACTCTGAAAGAGGGGTGTTAATGTTGCAGTTTAAAAACTGTAGTGTAAAGCACCCTTCTGGCAAGACAGTGATGGAGTGAATGATGGTGAAAGTTTTTCTTTTTCGAGCCATCCTGCCTTGGTGGGAATCGGCCAGTGTGTTATTAATAATAAAATATAACTTGCTAATTATTTTAATCCCACACTTGCTATTTATTTTAATCCCACACTTGCTATTTATTTTAATCCCACACTTGCTATTTATTTTAATCCCACACTTGCTATTTATTTTAATCCCACACTTGCTATATATTTTAATCCCACACTTCTCCCAAACATCCTAGCATTCACTTCTTTTACAATCCCATCTATAAATATGTTAAATAACCAACATGACATCACACAATCACACATCCTTGTCTAAGGCCTACTTTTACTGGAAACAAATCTCCTGGGAAGTATAGCCACTCCTCACTTAACAAAGTAGTTTCGTTCCTAAGACCATATTGACAAACAAATTCATCGCTAAGTGAGGAGCATACTATAATTGTAGTGGGTTTGTGTCAACCATCTTTGATACTGTTTTAATGTCACCTTTGCACCATTTATAACATTTCTGGAATAATTTTAAATGTTTATACAGTAGTGTACTGTACATTAAAATAAACAGAATAGAGGAAATCAGCTCTAATATATACACCTACCATCCGACTTACGACCAAGCTTGGTTCCGGCCAACCGGTCGTAAGTCAAAATGGACGTAAGTCGAACCTTTGAAAATTGCCGACATACTGGGTAGGACATAATGTCAAACCTTTCCTATATAAACTACCTACATAGTACTGTAATGTAATGTACAATCATTATTTCATTTTTTTTTTACCATAATTTACTTCGTTTGTTATATTTTAATTATTTATGTATTGTATATAATGTATACATGGTAGTGAACTGTATTGTAAATTTTACATCACATAGTATCAAATGTTACTGTTATCTTTATGTATTGTCGACACAGTGGAATGGGAGAATACCACTGGTAGTGTCATCCTGCCAGAATGTAGTATAACCTATACCCTAAGTAAAGAGAAACACCTCTGGAACATGTGTAATACGTATCCGGGTGGGTGGGTGGGTGGGTGGTTGGTTGGCTGATTGAATGTGACTGTCTCTCTCTGTATCTCTGTACAGTGGAACCTCAAAAATCGAACTTAATCCGTTCCAGGAGCTAGTTCTAAATTCGAAAAGTCTGAAATTCAAAGCAATATTTCCCATAAGAAATAATGGAAATACAATTAATCCGTTCCAGAAACTCAAAAATATTCACACAAAAAATACATTTTATAGAGATTAATTACAGTTTTACATACAACAAATACTATAGTTTTTAATTATGTATTACCTGGAGTTTACCTGGAGAGAGTTTCGGGGGTCAACGCCCCCGCGGCCCGGTCTGTGACCAGGCCTCCTGGTGGATCAGCGCCTGATCAACCAGGCTGTTGCTGCTGGCTGCACGCAAACCAACATACGAGCCACAGCCCGGCTGATCAGGAACTGACTTTAGGTGCTTGTCCAGTGCCAGCTTGAAGACTGCCAGGGGTCTGTTGGTAATCCCCCTTATGTGTGCTGGGAGGCAGTTGAACAGTCTCGGCCCTGACACTTATTGTATGGTCTCTTAACGTGCTAGTGACACCCCTGCTTTTCATTGGGGGGATGGTGCATCGTCTGCCAAGTCTTTTGCTTTCGTAGTGAGTGATTTTCGTGTGCAAGTTTGGTACTAGTCCCTCTAGGATTTTCCAGGTGTATATAATCATGTATCTCTCTCCCTCCTGCGTTCCAGGGAATACAGGTTTAGAAACCTCAAGCGCTCCCAGTAATTGAGGTGTTTTATCTCCGTTATGCGCGCCGTGAAAGTTCTCTGTACATTTTCTAGGTCGGCAATTTCACCTGCCTTGAAAGGTGCTGTTAGAGTGCGCAATATTCCAGCCTAGATAGAACAAGTGACCTGAAGAGTGTCATCATGGGCTTGGCCTCCCTAGTTTTGAAGGTTCTCATATCCATCCTGTCATTTTTCTAGCAGATGCGATTGATACAATGTTATGGTCCTTGAAGGTGAGATCCTCCGACATAATCACTCCCAGGTCTTTGATGTTGGTGTTTCGCTCTATTTTGTGGCCAGAATTTGTTTTGTACTCTGATGAAGATTTAATTTCCTCATGTTTACCATATCTGAGTAATTGAAATTTCTCATCGTTGAACTTCATATTGTTTTCTGCAGCCCACTGAAAGATTTGGTTGATGTCCGCCTGGAGCCTTGCAGTGTCTGCAATGGAAGACACTGTCATGCAGATTCGGGTGTCATCTGCAAAGGAAGACACGGTGCTGTGGCTGACATCCTTGTAATAACATTTTTACTTACCTTTATTGAAGATTGGTGATGGCATCTGGAAGATAGGGAGGAGGAGAGAGGGAGTTGGGGTTAGTGTTTGGAAGGAGAATCCCCCTCCATGAGGACTTCAGGTAAAGCCCTCTCTGGGGTTACTTCCCTTCTCTGTCTTTTAATGCCACTAGGACTGGGACCAAACACTTCATGGACCCACTCTTTGAAAATTTGTCTTGTGACCCATGTCTTATGATTAACTTTCTACAAGACACATAACTTGTTCTTAAAGACACTGTTTTTCTTAAACACTCTGGGATTTTCTGAATGATACACAAGTAAAGGCTTCACTTTAAAATCACCACTAGCATTAGCACAGAACAAAAGAGTAAGCCTGTCTTTCATAGGCTTGTGTCCCGGCAGTGCCTTTTCCTCCTGTGTGATGAAGGTCCTTTTTGGCATTTTCTTCCAAAACAAGCCTGTTTCGTCACAAACACTTGTTCAGGTTTCAATTCTTCACTGTCTATGTACCCCTTAAACTCCTGTACAAACTTCTCAGCCGCCCGTTTGTCGGAACTGGCTGCCTCACCATGTCTTACAACATTGTGTATGCCACTACACTTCTTAAATCTGTCAAACCAGCCTCTGCTGGCCTTAAATTCACTATCAGCACTGGTTCCAGGAGTTTTCTGTGCCAGATCGGCATACAACTTCCTTGCCTTTTCGCAAATAATCGTCTCTGAAACACTATCACCTGCAATCTCTTTATCCTTGATCCACACCAACAACAACTTCTCAACCTCTTCAACTATTTGTGGTCTTTTTTTGGTTAGCACATTAACACCTTTTGCAACATCAGCTTCCTTGATTTGTTCTTTCTTTGACAGGATAGAACCGATGGTCGACTTGTTTTTCCCATACATCCTGGCAAGCTCAACAAGTCTCACACCACTCTCATACTTCTGTATTATTTCCTTCTTCACATCTATGGTGTTTCTTGCTTTCTTTACCACAGGGGTACCATTAGCAAGTTTCTTTGGGCCCATGGCAGCTTATTTCACAGTCCCACAAGCACTGAACACAACGAAATAATCATAAAATGCGTGAATGAGAGCGCAGGTTAGTGTTCACTCAAGCATAAACAAAGCAAGACTGCTCATGGCGCCTGCGCGGGGACGCGGACAGAGAGGGCGGCAGACAGGTCCCATACCCGGCGATCAGAAAATAGGGGCGCGTTCGATAATAGGGACACAGTTTGTCCGAAAAAATGGTTCTATTTTCGAAAGGTTCGGCAAGTAATACAGTACGTTAGATTTTTGAGGTCCCACTGTATATCTATCTATCTATCTATATTTATCTATCTACAGTGGTCCCTCGCTTTTCGTAGTACTCGGCAATCGTAAATTTCGGAAATCATAGGGATATTTTCGTATAAACATGGGCTCGCTTTTCATAGGCTGACTCACGAGTCGTAGTTCGTCCGGGACGCGTACCCACGGCGTGAGCCATGGCAGCAGCCAGTCTGGCATTGTTTACCAGTGAGCGAAGGTCTCCTCACGTGCTCCAGCAAAATATTTCATAATACAGTGGACCCCCAGTTAACGATTTTAATCCGTGCAAGAGGGGTAATTGTTATGCGAAATAATCGTTATGTGAATGAATTTTCCCCATAAGAAATAATGGAAATAAAATTAATCCGTGCAAGACACCCAAAAGTATGAAAAAAAATTTTTTTTACCACATGAAATGTTAATTTTATTACACACAAACTGAAAAAGGCATGCACAATTACATGACACTTACTTTTATTGAAGATCTGGTGATGATTGATGGGATGGGAGGAGGGGAGAGAGAGTGGGTTTGTGTTTAGAAGGGGAATCCCCTTCCATTGGACTTGAGGTAGCAAGTCCTTTTCTGGGGAAAACTTCCCTTCTTCTTTTAATGCCACTAGGGCCAGCTTCAGAGTCACTGGACTTCTTTCGCACAAGATATCTGTCCATAGTGGCCTGTACCCTCGTTCCTTTATGACTTGCCTAAAGTGTTTTTACAACATTGTCAGTGTAATAATCACCAGCAACGGCTTGCAATAGCTGTGTGAGGGTGATTTTCATCCATGAAAGGGTTTTCACTTCAAGCCACTTTGCACAGATTTCCTTTATCTTTGTAGTAGGCAACTTCTTCAATTTCTCTCTTCCCACCCTCCTCTGAACCAGTTTCCCCAGGTCTGGGCCTCTTGCTCTTGAAGTTGATCTATCAGCTCATCATGGTTAGTTTTCATTTCCCCTCCACCAACTCTTCCACCCTCCCCACAAAACCCCCAAACCCCAAAGGGATTTTCCCCATCCCCAAAAATATTCCTCAACTGGCAAGGATTCCAGGGTTACCCAAACCCTTCAAACCCCTTTTTTGTCTCACTTTGGGGCCACATTTCTTCCAAGCAAGTTAAAGGGTCTTCTTAGTCACTCCCCCCCAACCCTTTTACCTAAAAGGGTTTTACACAATTGAGGATTTTAAAGTGCTCTCCCCAAAACCTCTTAGAGTAGTTGAGTTCTGAGGTCACTACAAAGCACCTTCAAACAGACTTTTTTGTACATTTTTTTGAATTTGCAATAACCGCGGGTCCAGGGGCTGCGGAGGGGAGGGGTATTAGGAGCAAAAACTTCCCCTTTAAATGAAGCTCATGCCCCATAAAGTCGCTCTGCCACGTCTGTAATGACCAGGGGAAATTGTCTAACCCAGGGGGCACTTAAGGCTAATTTCTTTTCAGTTGGTAACTTTCCATTGGGGGCAAATGCTGGGTAACCATTATAAAAAACCCCAGTGACCCATCCCTTACTGTTTGCCCTCCACAGCACACACAAATTATCCTTGGGGACATTCTTTTGCCTGAACGCTCTGGGATTTCAGAGTGATACATAAAAAGGGCTTCACTTTGCAATCCCAAAGGCTTTGGCACACATCAAAAGAAAATCCTGTCTTTCATAGGCTTAGTCCTGGGAGTGCCTTTCCCCTGATAATGTAGGTCCGTTTGGCATTTTCTTCCAGAACAGGCCTGTTTTCATCAAAATTTTAAACACTTGTTCAGTTTCAGTCCTTCACTGTCTTTTACCCTTGAATTCCTGCACATATTTTTAAAGCCGCTTTGTGTCCGAACGGGGCAGCCTCACCATCCCTTATCACACATGGATGCCACTACCTTTTTAAATCTCTCAAACCAACCTTTGCGGGCCTTTAAATTCACTCACTCACACTATTAGGCTTTTTTTTAAATTTAAATCCTCATGCAATTTCCTAGCCTTTTCACAATGATCGCTTGGGACGCTATCTCCTCTATTTTTTTTTCTTTTATCCACCCCAAATAAGATCTCTAAACATTTTCCCAAACACTTGCGATTTTTGTTTCAAAAAAAACAGTTAAAACCTTTGGCAAGAACAGCTTCCTTGATTGTTTTTTCTGGTCCCCCAAAATAGTAGCGAGGGTTGTTTGGGGGGTTTCTTGTACAACTTGACTAGGTGGGCGAAACGCACTTCCACTTTCATATTTTATCAATGATCTCTTTTTCTTTCAAGGGGAATTCTCCCCTTTATTGTGAAAGGGTTGGGCACTAAAGCTTTTTTGGGGCCCTGGTCACTTATTTTCCAAAACAGCACCGAAAAAACCGTAAAATACGAAAATTTTCCCGGGTGTAGCTTGGATTTTACCACGGAGGCGGGCGGTAAACATGGCACGGGCGGCACATGTGGGCGCTGAGGCGCAATTGACCGTCTGGGACAAAATCGGTGAGCGGTTTTTAAAATCGGTATGGCGGGAAAAATTTTTTGCGATTAAAGTAAGCGTAGGGGGATTAATCACTATGTGAGCCATCGTTATGCGGGGGTCCCGTATTCCATTTTTTAGGCTGCAAGAAAAATAGCACTATAGCTCAAAAAAAAGCTCCTAGTCCCAAGCCTGTGGTAAAGAAGGGGAGAAAAAAGAAGAATTTAAGAAAACCATCATTTAACAATAGAAAGTGTTGAATGGTTTGAAAAACCGACAAGTTGAAGATTGAGACACTACAGATATGGGAAAACTTTTTTTCAGGAACGTTTTGCCACCAGTGGCTTCATCAATCCAATACAAAGAGGAAGGGGTAAGAGAGGAGGGGAAAGAGGAATCATCCCCAACCTGAGTCGACGGTTTTATCCCCTCAATCTTTGTAGAATGTACAGAAGGGCCCTAGACGGGCTTATATACTGTGGGGGAGGGGACGTGAAGCAGGGGGAGGCGGGTCATAGTGGTACCATCCCCCAGTCGAAGTAGGGCTTCGTCCAAAGGTTGAACAAGTGTTTAAGAATTCTTTGTAAAAAGATCCCATATGTGCATGTCTGACTTGTATGAAGGGTTGAGGGACTGATTACCCCATTCCCCTCCCTCCTTTCGCCTTCCCCCTTTTGTATTGGACTGAGAAGCCACGTGTGGCGAAAAGTTTCCTAATAAAGATTCCCATATGCTGCATAAGGTCCAATCTTTAAATTTTTTCGTTTTTAAAACCCTTCATCAAAACTTCAGACACGCACATCAGGGGTCTTTTTCAAAAATTCTTCAACCTTGTTCAACCTTTTATGAAACCTACTTCACTAGTGGATGGGACCACTAGCCCCGCCCCCCCCTGCTTCACGTCACCTCACCACATATATACCACGTCTACGGGCCCCAGCTGTACATTCCCCACAAGATTATGGACTGAACACGCGACTCCAGGTTGAGGGACTGATTACCTATTCTCCCCTTCCTTACCCTCTCTTTTATTGGGCTGATGAACCCTGTGTGGCGAAAAGTTTCCCGAATAAAGACCCTAGCTGCATAATGTCTCAACTTCAAATTGTCGGTTTTAAACCCTTTACACAACTTCAGACACTGCAGCATCATGGGATCTTGTTCAAAGAATTCTTCAACACTTTTCAACCTTGGACGAAGACCTACTTCGACTATGGGTGGTACCCCTATGACCCCCCCTCCACCTCTTCACGTCACCTCACCACAGTATATAAGCCCCTCTACGCCCTATCGTACATTCACAAGATTGATGGACTGAAACTCACTCCAGGTTGGGGGACGATTACCTCATTCCCTCCTCTCCCTTACGCCTTTCCCCTTTGTATTGGCTATAAGCCACTGTGTGGGGAACGTTTCTGAAAAAAGATTTCCCCTAGCTGCATAAGTGCTCAATCTTCAAATTTTCGTTTTTTTAAACATTCATCACAACGTCAGACACGCAGCATCATGGGATCTTGTTTCAAAGAATTCTTCAAAAACTTTTTCAACCTTTGGGTGAAGACCTACTTCGACTATGGATGGTACCATTGACCCCCCTCCCCGCTTCACTCACCTCACCACATATATAAGCCCATCTGGGGGGGGCCCATGCTGTACATTCTACAAGATTTATGGGCTAACACGTCGACTCCCGGGTTTAGGGACGATTACCTCATTCTCCTCCTCTCCTTACGCCTTCCTCTTTGTTTTGGCGATAAAGCCCTGTGTGGCAAAAACGTTCCTGAATAAAGTTTCCCCATATGTGCGAAGTGTCTCAACTTCAATTGTGGGTTTTTCAAACCATTCTCAAACTGTCAGACACCCCGATCATGGGATTTTTTTACAAAAATTCTTCAACATTTGTTTACCTTTGGACGAAGACCTATTTCGATAGGGATGGTACCCTATGCCCCCGCCCCCACCTGTTTCCCGCCCCTCACCACAGTTATAAGCCACTCTACGGCCCTATGCTGACATTTAAAAGATTGATGGACTGAACCGTCGACTCCAGGTTAGGGACGATTACCCATTCTCCTCCTCCCCTTAACGCCTTCCTCTTGTATTGGACTATGAAGCCACTGTGTTCGAAATTTTCCGAATAAAGTTTCCCCAAGCGATAAGGTCTCAATCTTCAATATGAAAGGGTAAAAGTGGGGCCAACTGGCCAGGGTAAAGAAAACCCAACAAACCTTATTTTCCATAGTGGCCAAAAAAAGGAAATCAAGGATGCTGTTGTTGCAAGGGGGGGTAAATATGCTGAAAAAAATGAAATCCCATACTCGAAAGGTTGAAGTTATTATTGGTGTGGAAAAAGAAAAAAACAAAAATTAGCAGGAGATACTCTTATGACTTCGATTATTTGTGAAAAGGGTAGGGATTTTCATGACGATTTTGGAAAAAAAATTGCCTGAAAAAGTGGTGATGCAGTGAATTTTAAGGCCAGCAAAAGGCTGGTTTGAGAAATTTAAAAACCGACTTGGCATACACATGTAGAAGGCAGGGGAGGCCGCCCAAATTTGGACCATAAAGGGGGGTTTAAAAATATGTCAAATTTAAGGAGTACATAGAGGGGGAAGGACTGAAACCTGAACAAGTGTTCAATTGTGATGAAACAGGCCTCTTTTGGAAGAAAATGCCAAAGAGGACCTTCATTACACAGGAGGAAAAGGCAATGCCAGGACACAAGCCTATGAAAGACAGGCTGACGCTAATGTTCTGTGCTAATGCTAGTGGGGATTTCAAAGTGAAGCCATTACCAGTGTACCATTCTGAAAATCCCAATGTGTTCAGGAAAAACAATGTTATGAAGAGTAAATTGTGTGTGTTTTGGAAATCTAATAGTATGGCATGGGTCACGAGGGAAATTTTCGTCGAGTGGTTCAATGAAGTGTTTGGCCCTAGTGTGAAGGAGTATCTCCTGGAAAAGAAATTGGATCTCAAGTGCCTGCTAGTAATGGACAATGCACCTGCTCATCCTCCAAACTTGGGTGACCTAATTTTCGAGGAGTCTGGGTTCATCACAGTAAAGTTCTTGCCCCCGAATACCACTCCTCTCCTCCAGCCCATGGACCAGCAGGTCATTGCAAACTTTAAAAAACTCAACACAAAAGCAATGTTTCAAAGGTGCTTGACTGTGACCACAGACACTCACTTGACCCTAAGGGAATTTTGGAGAGAACACTTCAGCATCCTCCATTGCGTAACCCTTATAGGTATGGCTTGGGAGGGAGTGACTACCAGGACTTTGAACTCTGCCTGAAGAAAATTGTGGCCAGATTGTGTCGACAAGAGGGATTTTGAAGGGTTTGGGACTGACCCTGATGAGCCTATGTCTGTTGTAAAATCAATTGTGGCACTGGGGAGTTCCATGGGGTTGGATGTGAGTTTGGAGGATGTGGAAGAATTGGTGGAAGACCACAATGAAGAGCTCACCACTGAGGAGCTACAAGAGCTTCAGCAGGAACAGCAACATATCGCAGCTCAGAATCTTGCTGCAGAGGAGGAGGAAGAGAGATGGAAGAAGGTGCCTTCTTCAGAAATTAAAGAGATTTTTACTATGTGGGGTAAGATGGAAAGCTTTATGGAGAAACCATCACCCTAACAAAGTTGTTGCAAGCCATGTTGGCAACATGTACAGTGACAAAGTCTTGGGCCATTTTAGGGAAGTGTTAAAGAGATGCCAGAAACAGAGCTCTCTGGACAGTTGTTTTGCAAGACAGGACTCAATTGACTCTCAAGGTGGTCCTAGTGGCATTAAGAAACAGAGAAGAGAAGCAACCCCAGAAAAGCAAATGGTACCTGAGGTGTTGCTGGAAGGGGATTCCCCTTCCAAACTGTAAACAATCCAATCTCTCTCCTCCTCCAGTCTCCCATACACTAAGAAGAATCTCCAATAAAGGTAAGTGTTATGCTGTTAATGTTTCATTCATCATTTCCCAATGTATTGTTTATGTACTACATGTATATTTCATGTAAAAAATTTTTTATTTTAATACTTCTGGGTGTCAGGAACGGATTAATTGTATTTACATTATTTCTTATGGGGAAAATTGATTCGCAAATCGTAAATTCCGTTTATAGTAGCTCCTCCAGGAATGGATTAATTACGAAAAACGAGGGACCACTGTATATCTCTATCTATATCTATCTATATCTATATCTATCTATATCTATATCTATATCTATCTATATCTATATCTATCTATATCTATCTATATATCTATATCTATATCTATATCTATCTATATCTATCTATATCTATCTATATCTATATCTATCTATATCTATCTATATCTATCTATATCTATCTATATCTATATCTATATCTATCTATATCTATATCTATCTATCTATATCTATATATATATATATATATATCTCTCTCAGGTACACGTAAGTAATCATACATAGTATAAATTACCTAGGATAACCCAAAAAAATTCAGACAAAGTGCTATACAGTGGATCTGTGCTCCTGTGCTCTAAATTAATAATAATAATAATAGTAATAATTATTATTATTATTACAATAATACATATGTACTACTAATGATATTATTATTAAACTATAATATAACAATCGTGTCCACTCATTACTTACCTTAAAATATCTGTAGTCTTAATGTAGAGCAAGAGGTGAGTAAACAAGATTAAATGAGAGAGAATGAGAAGGTAGAAGGTTCACAAGTTGTGTAAACAAACATTGTTGTTGTTGTTGTTACCAGCCCGGACACGAATGGTTTCTGTTCACTCTGTCAAGCCGACCAGAAAAACATCTCATATTTGTTAATTTATATGTTTATGTTATGTAGCATATTTATATAATTTAAAAAAAAAATCACAGATGGATTAAGCAAAATGTCTATATCAACGTTTTATACACATTTAATGTGCCTCAGTGATTATTGTTGCGTTATCATTATTAATATGAAATCTTCAAGACCAATTACACTCTTAATGAGTGGCTCTGAGACAGATAAGCAGACAGAAATACACACAGGTAGACAGAAAGACAGACACACAGGTAGACAAAGACACACAGGTAGACAGAAAGACACACACAGATAGACAGACACACAGGTAGACACACACACTGGTAGACAGACACACAGGTAGACAGAAAGACACAGGTAGACAGAAACACACACAGGTAGACAGAAAGACACACACACAGGTAGACAGAAAGACAGACACACAGATAAACAAACAGACACATAGATACAGACAGAGACAGACATACAGGCAGACAGATACAGACAGGTTTATGTGCAACAGTGAAAACAAATACAGAGTTCGAGAGTAAGAGCCTTTCTTGCCACAATCTCCAGTACAAGATTCAGACTTCATCTTAGGGGCCATGCTGAAATTTATTGTCCAGTTAGTACAGTTAATACAGTATGATGCTGCTGATAAAGCAGGGTTACTCAAACTGATGCTGCCTGCACGACGCATTGCCGCCACAGCGGTGTGTGTCAGCCGGCCCAGCCCAGCTGCCAGATGCATGGTCGTAAGTCGAGTGGACGTATGTCGAGCAGGTCATAAGTCACATGGTAGGTGTACATTATTCAGGTATGAATACCGGTCAGAGAGCCCATCATAAGTCCGAGGCGTCGGTAAACTTGGCTTGAAAAATACAAGCAGGGCCCTGCTTTATGGCGTTTCAATTTACAGCATTCCACTAATACGGTCATTTAAAATTATGACCAAAACTCTCCATACAGCTCCTCCCACCTGACTTTCTAACATGGTCACCGCGGCTCACCCGACTTGTTTACATTCTCTGTGAGCTCCACAAGCACCATGTCTCTCCATTATAAGTTTTTAAAAGTTATTTTATATATACTCTGATAATTATACACCTACCACCCGACTTACGACCTGCTCGACATACGTCCACTCGACTTACGACCGTGCATCTGGCAGCTGGGCTGGGCCGGCTGATGCACACCACTGTACAATATTTGACAATACTCGCGGCAGCAATGCATCATGCAGGCAGCATCAGTTTGAGTAACCCTGTCCTATCAGCAGCATCATACTGTATTAACTGTACTAACTCGACAGTAAATTTCACCATGGCCTCTAAGATGAAGTCTGTGGCAAGAAAGGCTCTTGCTCTCGAACTCTCGGTTTTCACTGTTGCGCATAAACCTGTCTGTATCTGTCTGCCTACATATCTGTGTATCTCTGTGTGTCTGTTTATCTGTCTACCTGTCTTTATGTCTACCTGTGTGTGTCTTTCTGTCTGCCTGTGTGTCTGTCTGCTTGTGTATGTCTCTTTATGTCTACCTGTGTGTGTCTGTCTGTCTACCTGTGTGTGTCTGTCTGTCTACCTGTGTGTGTCTGTCTACCTGTGTGTGTCTGTTACCTGTGTGTGTCTACCTGTGTGTGTCTGTCTACCTGTGTGTGTCTGTCTGTCTACCTGTGTGTGTCTGTCTACCTGTGTGTGTCTGTCTACCTGTGTGTGTCTGTCTACTTGTGTGTGTCTTTATGTCTACCTGTGTGTGTCTTTCTGTCTACCTGTGTGTGTCTGTCTACCTGTGTGTGTCCATCTACCTATGTGTCTGTACCTGTATATCTGTGTCTGCCTGTGTCTGTCTGTCGTTCTGTCTGCTTGTCTGTCTCAGAGCCACTCATTAAGAGTGTAATTGGTCTTGAAGATGCCATATTAATAATGATAATAACACAATAATAATCACTGAGGCGCATTAAATGTGTATAAAACGTTGATATAGACATTTTGCTTAATCAATCTATGATTTCTTTTTCAAAATTATATAATAAACATGCTACATAACATATAAACATATAAATTAACAAATATGAGATGTTTTTCTGGTCGGCTTGGCAGAGTGAACAGGAATCATTCATGTCCGGGCTGGTAACAACAACAACATTTGTTTACATAACTCGCCAACCTTCTACACACTCATTCATTTATTCATTTAATCTTGTTTACTCACCTCTCACTCTACATTAAAACTACAGATATTTTAAGGTAAGTAATGAGTGGACACAATTATTATATTATAGTTTAATAATAATAATATTAATATTAGTACATATGTATTATTGTAATAATAATAATTATTATTAATATTAATTTAGGGCACTAGAGCACAGATCCACTGTATAGCACTTTGTCTGGACTATTTGGGTTATCCTAGGTAATTTATACTATGTATGATAACTTTACCTACGTGTACCTGAGAGAGAGAGAGAGAGAGAGAGAGAGAGAGAGAGAGAGAGAGAGAGAGAGAGAGAGAGAGAGAGAGAGGAGAGACAGAGAGACAGAGAGAGAGAGAGAGAGAGAGAGAGAGAGAGAGAGAGAGAGAGAGGAGAGAGAGAGAGAGAGAGAGAGAGAGAGAGAGAGAGAGAGAGAGAGACAGAGAGAGAGAGACAGAGAGAGAGAGAGAGAGGAGAGAGACAGAGAGAAGAGAGAGAGAGAGAGAGACAGAGAGACAGAGAGACAGAGAGACAGAGAGACAGAGAGAGACAGAGAGAGAGACAGAGAGAGAGACAGAGAGAGAGACAGAGAGAGAGACAGAGAGAGAGACAGAGAGACAGAGAGACAGAGAGAGAGACAGAGAGAGAGACAGAGAGACAGAGAGAGAGAGAGAGAGAGAGAGAGAGAGAGAGACAGAGAGAGAAAACAGAGAGAGAGACAGAGAGACAGAGAGAGAGACAAGAGACAGAGGAGAGACAGAGAGACAGAGAGAAAGAGGAGAGAGACAGAGAGAGAGAGAGAGAGAGAGAGAGGAGAGGAGAGGAGGAGAGAGAGAGAGAGAGAGAGAGGGAGAGAGAGAGAGAGAGAGAGAGAGAGCCACATTTAGTCAGCCAATCACCCACCCGGCCAGCCAGCCAGCCAGCTACGTATTACACATGTTCCAGAGTTGTTTCTCTTTACTTACATTCTGGCAGGATGACACTACCAGTGGTATTCTCCCATTCCACTGTGTCGACAATACATAAAGATAACAGTAACATGTGATACTGTATGCGATGTAAACTTTACAATTTACACCAACATATATTAAGTTAGTAGCTAACTTAATATATGTTGGTGTAAACTTGTTATCTAGTATTTATATGCATTTTTAAGTGGAAAAAAGTGTTCCTTATGGCGATTTCCACTTTATGGCGGTAGCCTGGAACCTAACCTGCCATATAAGTAGGGCCCTACTGTACATTACACAAAGACATTCTCACCTGATGTTCTTAAGCATAAAGATGAACTCTGCTGGGACACTGGAATCAAAGTGAATAAGGTCTTCCTGCAGATACTCAGCAGGTGGCTCAATCACTTCCAGCTGAGGGGAATCCCTATCATTACGCCCCAGCAATCTCCGTGCCAGACGCTTTGCCAACAGCCGCGATGCCACAGGACGAGTTGGAATGTTGGCTTTGACCTACATGGTGGTACAAAAATTTGGTAAATTATGTTATGATCCAATTAGATATAAACTGCTAGTAAATTACACAATTTACAGTATTAGGTAAAGTGTAAAACTTTTTATCATACATTATTGTCTAAACTTACAAAATCTACTGTCCAAGTAATTTTTCATGTCAATATCGGATGTAATAAATAATACTGTATAGCATTACAAAGAGGTTTGACCATCATTAATAATAAAAGATTATTAAATCACATTTTTGCCATGGTTCAGCCTCCACCCTTCCAGTCTCTGACACAAGCCTAATGCATAGACCTGTGAAGCAAAAAATGTCTTAAGGCCATACTGGCACTTACGGTAATGCACACAATTTATAGTGCTGAATTTAACAGAGAAATGTAATTCAATAACTGTGTATATACTGCAGTGTACAGTACTGGTAATATTAATACATCATGAATCGTATGAATTACATGTTACTGTAAGTGCTGATGAGTTCAATTACAAAAGATTAAGAATCATATATCAATACACATTTGCACTGTAACTAAAGATATCACATTAAAATCTCTGAACCTTAATCTTAAATGATTTTACAGAAAAACATCTGAGCTTCCACATAGTTCTGTCAAATAGCATTCTATAATTCATGCTAAACAACCTTCAGTCACAATGGTTACTACAAGCTTCTGTAAGTCTCCTCGTACTGAACATAATAATGAGTACTTTTTTTCACTTCCTATCTTTCCCTATAATATTCTTTAGTCATCCTTTCAAATGGAAAAGCATCAAACAACTTTTACTAAATCCTTAGGAATTCTGCCACTTACATTTTTTGTCTATTTCCCAAAACTTGAGAAAATGCTGTAAATAAAAGTATAAAAAGTTAAGTTTCTTAGCCATATTTACAAATACCTAATAAAACTTGTTATAAACCTTTCAAAATCCTGTTGAGAGCAGGAAATTCATCTTCAGCAAAAATCAACTAATACAAACTTATTATAAGTCTTTAATCTTGTTTTCGATCTAATATGCTTTCTTCGAGAGAAGGACAGTACAATATTTTAATGTATGCAAGCATCTAAATGCTAAGAAATGCACAGTACATGCATGTACAGTATGGCAATCAATAAGCATCACTATTTCTTTCACCTTAAATGGTAGAACACAGCAAGAAAAGATACTTATGCAAACTGTGACAATGATACAATATAGTTTATAAATGGCAATGAATTTCCATACACCTGACTGGAAAGCTACATAAACAAACATGCATGAATGGCATTCCATTAACAAGGGGTCTGAGTTATACAAGTCAAGAAGGAGACTGCTTATACAGTGGACCCTCAGATACTGGCCGTTCCGGATATCGGCCAAATTGGATTTTGGCCACTTTTTTGGCCAAAATTCTATCCTGGATTTCGGCAGTCAGCTCAAAATCAGCCATAAACTCTAAAAGCAGCTGTATTGGACGCGTAATAATAATCACTCTTGGGCACATTAAATGTCTTATTTTAAGTTTATACAGTGGATCCTTGAGTTTCGGCAGCATTGACTTTCATGAAATCCAACTTTCGGCAAGTTTTTTTTCGGCAAAATTTGGCCTCGAGTTTCATGATTAGACTTGTGATTCTGCGACCGTCCGGTACCCATCTGCCCGTCACCACGAACACAAAGCCAGTCTCCCACGCCATTCAAGCTCAGTGTGCCATTGCTTACCAACACGTGACCATCACCCCGCAGGTTCATTCATAATAATCCATTGTTTTTTGCGATTGCAACTGCTAAATAAGTCACCATGGGCCCAAGGAAAGCTAGTGCAAGCCCTTTGGTAAAGAAAGCGAATAACACGATTCAGAGGGATTTTGTAGGGTTTGAGGCAGACCCTGACCTTGTCGACCCTCTGCCTGTTGTGGAAGGTGTTGTGGCATTGGGCAAGTCCATGGGGTTGGAGGTGAGTGACGGGGATGTGGAAGAGTTGGTGGAGGACCACAGGGAAGAGCTAACCACTGACGAACTGCAAGAGCTTCAACTGGAACAGCATCAAACCACAACTGAGGAACTTGCTTCAGAGGAGTAGGAAAAGAGTGAAGGAGGTGCATTCTTCGGTGATTAAGGACATGTGTTCAAAGAGGAATGAGTTGCAAAGTTTTCTTGAAAAGTATCACCTGACCAAGTTGAAACAAGCCATATCTGCAACATGTTCAGTGACAAAGCCTTGTCCCACTTCAGGGAAATCATAAAGAAATGCCAGAAACAGACCTCTCTGGACAGATATTTTGTGCGACAGGGGTCCAGTGACTCTCAAGTTGTTCCCAGTGGCATTAAAAGAAGAAGGAAGTAACCCCAGAAAAGGACTTGCTACCTGAAGTCCTAATGGAAGGAGATTCTCCTTCCAAACAATACCTGGAGTTTACCTGGAGAGAGTTCCGGGGGTCAACGCCCCCGCGGCCCGGTCTGTGACCAGATCTCCTTAGGTCAGTGTCCCAGGATGCGACCCACACCAGTCGACTAACACCCAAGTACCCATTTTACTGATGGGGAACATAGACAACAGGTGGAAAGAAACACGTCCAATGTTTCTACTCTGGCTGGGAATCGAACCCAGGCCCTCGCCGTGTGAAGCGAGAGCATTAACCACCAGGCCACCAGAGCCTCCTATCCCCTCCTCCCGTCTTTCATCCACCCAGAAGTCTTCAGTAAAGGTAAGTGTAATGTTGTTATTAATTTTTTATATGCATGTACTTGATTTCTGATTGTTTTTCAGTATGTAAATCTTTATTTAATTTGAAAAAAAATATTTTATTTTAATATTTTTGGGTGTCTGGAATGGATTAATTTTATTTCCATTATTTCTTATGGGGAAAATTGTTTCGAGTTTCATGAATTTTGACTTTCGGCAGGCTCTCTGGAACGGATTAATCACGAAACTCGGGGGTCCACTGTATAGATATTTTCATTAATCCATCTATGATATTTTCTTCAAAATTATATAAGAAACATGTTACATAGTATATATAAAAACATGCAATGTTTATATGCAATGTATGTTTAATAATAATCACTCTTGGACACATTAAATGTCTTATTTTAGGTTAATATAAACATATTCATTAATCCATCTATGATATTTTCTTCAAAATTATGTAAGAAACATGTTACACAGCATATAGCATACAAACATAGCATACAAACATGCAATGTTTATGTGCTATCAAGTGGCAAGTACCGGCGAAGCAAGGAGGAGGGGGGTGGGGGGAAAAAATTACGTTTTTCGGGTTTTCGCATTATAGAAAATTTGGGGAAATCTGGGTTTGGCCCGGGTCATCCCCTTTTAAAATGTTTCTTTAAAATTCTGGGCCCAGGGAATTATTAAATACTTTCCCTTTGTTTTTGATGGCACCCAAAAGGGGTATTTAAATTAGAAAAAATTTAAAAACTCAGTGAAACAGTATATCGATGAAAATAATATGGCTGTGTAGTGTAATAATATGGCTGTGTAGTTTTAGCCCAGGGGGGGAGGGCTACATATGTGTCCCTACATTTTCGCTACTTACACTGCCCTTCCTACAAAAAAGTACTACTCGACCTCTCCCCCCCTACATTACGACTACCAATATTTTAAAGGTAAGTAATGAATTGCTGGGGAAATTTAAATGACAAATAGGGAAGAAAACCTAAGAGGGGGTTTTGTACCGGGAAGGGCCCTTATGGAGGGGGTTTCCCCAAAATTCCCTTCCCCTCCTCACCTTTTTAAAATACCCCAAAAAAGTCTTCAAAAAAGCTATGAAATTTTTCAGGGTTTTCCTTTAAAAATTTTGTGCTTTTTTCTCATTTTTTGTGTATGAAAAAAATATATTTTAAATTTTTAAAAAATGTTTTTTTTTTTAAATATTTTTGAGGGGTCGGGAAAAATGTTAAATTGTATTTTTTTTAAATTATGGGAAATTTTACTTTGGTTTTTTGGCCCCGGATTTAGGCCGACCTTCTGGAAAAGATTACAAACTGAAACCCAAAGGGGCCACTGTATAGTGCTAAAGATATTTAACCAAATTTTGTTTTTATTGGGTATGGGCACTGAGTAAACACATGCTCCTTTAAATTAAAAAGTGACCCGAATGCTGAGTTAAAAATGGTCCACTTCAAGGAAAAATTAAAATGGAGGGGTACTTAAGGAAAACTCTCTTGGTGGCACAAGGGATATAGGCTACCTACAGAATTTTTTTAAGGGGAAACCCCCCCTTTGGGAAAAATGTTTTCCCAAGGGAAAAAAAAAGCAACAAAATATTCCCGTGGGAAACCCCTATATCCCTTTAAATAATCCAAACAAACAAAAAATTCACACGTTTTGTGGGTGTGGGGCAGTTTAAAAAGAAAAAGGAGCAGGTTTTGATACAAGCAAAAGCAGTGGGACAGCAAGGGCCCAAATTTTTTCCTTTCTTTCAACCCTACAAATTTTTACCATCTTTTGGAATGTGGGATGCAAAAGAGTACGTAACCTTTAAAGGCGGGATTTTACACACCCTCCCAAAATGGTGAAGGATAATATAAGTCAAAAGTTCTCTGCTGTGTTTTTTTTTGCTCCCTTTACACCCCGGATAACAGGCCCTTTGGAAATCCTGGGATGTTAAAATGGGGAGCCCGTCCAAAAGCTGGGAGCTGGACCCTTTGAGAAAAGGGGGTTTAGCCTAAGGGGGAAAACTGGGTTTTGGGAGGAACAAAGCGAAACTTGTGTTTTCCATTGCATTAGCTTTGCCAACGCTTTACAATTTTTTCGTGTCATTTTTTTGCTTGGTCAGCCTTGCTATTTTGTGATCGTTTAAAAAGCTCGGTACTAGTTTGTTCGGTGTGCTCGCTTCGCTATGGTCAATCTTTTTAGAACAGTGGTAGCTTGCTGGCTGGCATTTCTTTTACAAATTTCGCGTGGGCAGTTGTACTAGCCTGTTTCGGTGTGGAAAGGGGTTTTTTTCAGTCAGCTTTGCTATTGGTATCCCCCCTTGTATGCATTTTTCTGCAATCGTTTTCTGTGCATAGCTAAGCATGTTCTGCAAAAATTTAAAGTGTTTTGTGGGGAATTCTGCAATCGTATGTGGGATAGCGAATTTAAATTTTTACATTGTGGTATGCCCCCAAGACGAATCAGGGCGTCTGGTGTCGGGCATATACTTTGTTTTAAACCCACCAAATTGGGCCCCACAGTGTTTTTGGAATTTTCTCGTTCCATTGGCATTTTAAATTTCAAATGCACTCTCACAGCTGTGGGAACTGCGTTTTAATGATTACTGACAAACTTCGAGAAGAGATTTGGGACATCAGGACTTTTTCCCCCCTTTAAGGGGAGCTAGGGGGAAAAAAATATGTTCTCGCCCAAAAAGTCAGTCTAGTGCAGCAGGGTTGTCTCAAAGGGGAATCAACGGCGGGTTGGGACTTGAGCTGGCAAAAATCAATCTTGAGCAGACTAGGGAAAGAGGGCATTTGCAAAAGAAGAATTTTTATGGGAAAGGGGAAAGGAGGCGTTTTCGCATTCTGTAAATGATTTTGTTTACAAAAAGCAGTACGTTTTTTCCCCGCTTCAATGAGGCCGAACCCGAAAAACTTTTTGAAAGCTTCGGAAAAAACAGGGGTCGAGCCTTTGAGGTGGCCGGAAAGCATTGGGTTTTAAAACTTCAACCCCACTCTCTCAGAATTTTAATTTTTTGCCGGCAAAAAAAATATGTTCGGGAGACTCTTTATCTAGAAATAAAAAATATTATATAATTATATATTAGGCTGGGAAAGTTAAGGGTTACCCTTCCAAGCTCTTTTTTTTTTTCCCCCGGTTTTGGGTTTTTTTTCAGTGAGGGGATGGGGCTACATTCCCCTGTATCTTGGCCTAAGCAGCCCGACTGTCTACTTTCACCTGAGTTTAGGGTTTTGGGTTTTTGTCACGAGAAAGCAACCTTTTCTAAGATTGGATGGTTTAGAGGAAAGGCGGGGCCCATTTTTTTGCCAGGGGGGCACAGTTTTCCCTGGGGGTGCAGCCTAATCCCGACCCTTTCGGGGGGGGGTGGGCATGCCCAAAATAGTAACCTTTATTTGGCGCATGCACACCCTATTTTCAGGGTATTCCCCCAACCAGCAAAAACCCGGGACGAGTTTTCGATGGGCCCCGTCGTTCAACTAGTACCCCGGTTCCACCAAAAAGAAGTGGTTTTTTGGGAATCGCAGAGGTTATGTGGGTACCACTTTTCCTGTTGCCCTTTTCATTCCATTCTAGAGCTGGTTGAAGCAGGTCGCTCTGTGTGCTTCTATTTGCCTTTCTTTCCTTGGAGTGCACTAATACCCATCATTGTCATAGTGTACATACTGCTTTCTAAATTGGTGAAAGGGTAATATAAATCAAAAATTTTTTGCTGTGTTTATTTTTCCCTTTAAAACCCCGGATAAAAGGCCATTTGGACTCCCGGGTTGTAATTGGAGTTACTGTAATAATTATGCAAACTCACAATGTGGCTTAAGTCAAGTAGTCAATGGTTAACCTGGTAAAAACCCCTTAAGGGGACAAAGCTTTTTGACAGCAGTGGGAAACTCAAACACACGCCAAGATATTCACCCTTTATAAAATCAGATTTTTTTATTTTTTTATTTGGGTTTTAGAAAAAATGTAGTTTACATGTAAAAAAATTTGGTAGGCACAAAAAAGCCTATGTGCAGGCATTTTGGGGAAAAATAATCCTATGCTTAAGATATTAAAATCAGAAGAATTTTTTAAAACCCCCGCTGTTTAGGCCCTCTCTGAAAAATGTCATTCTATGCGCTCAATTTTTTAAAAAAAAAAAAAAAAAAAATTATTTTTTTTATGAAATGATAGGATCTTTTCCCCCAGGTAATGACACCAAAAGTTCGAAAATTTTTCGAAAAAATGTGGAATTATCTCCCGCGAAGTTTGCGGTCTCGG
>NW_026504503.1:0-17249 GCF_026875155.1 Cherax quadricarinatus
TTTGTATTTTTATATTATTAACTAAAGTTGTTGTCTATATCTTTCCCCCCAAAAAACATAGTCAAACCAAATTCACTATATTGACCATAGTGCAATTACTAGTGGGGAGACTGGTGCTACTTTTAATTTGTATTTTTTAATTTGTATTTTTTATATTATTAGATTAAATTCAGTTGTACAATAGCTCGGTGTGGCCTGGTGGCCTGGTGGCTAAAGCTCCCGCTTCACCCCACGGAGGGCCCGGGTTCGATTCCCGACGGGGGGAAACATTTCGACGTGTTTCCTTACACCTGTTGTCCTGTTCACCTAGCAGCAAATAGGTACCTGGGTGTTAGTCGACTGGTGGGGGTTTCGCATCCTGGGGGAAAAGGGATTAAGGACCCCCAATGGAAATAAGTTAACAGTCCTCGATAAATGCACTGACTTTCTTGGGTTATCCTGGGTGGCTAACCCTCCGGGGTTAATCGTTTCCCCCGGTATTGTTTCACGTTAAGCCACACTAACAACACACTCTCCCACATTTTTCGGTAATACAGCTGATGGTGGTTGCAGCAACAACAAACAGCTGACTGTGGTGCAGCAGCAGCTGCACCTTTGGCAAGAACAGCTTCCTTGATTGCCGTTTTCTTACCCACAACAGTAGCGATGGTTGATTGGGGTTTATTATACAACCTGACCACTCAGAGACACGCCCCACTTTCATACTTAGCAATGATCTCTTTCTTCATCTCCATATAATTCTAAACCATTTTTGCTGTGGGGTTGGCACTAGAAACTTTCTTGGGGCCCATGGTGACTTTATTTTGCAGGTGCAATCACTACAAAGGCTGTGATAATATGAAATGTTCCAGTTGTTGTATGTTTGGAAGCGACTGCGGTGGCTGGCTGGCTGGCTTGTAAACACTGACACCCAAGGGACAAGTGAGGCGTGCTCAGGCCAAAGTGGACGCGTATGGTACGGAATGAATAGCGCTGGTCGGGTTTTTAAGCGCTAGTTGAGGCAAAATTTTTGTGTTTAAATGTATCGCTAGTCAGATTTATCCTTAATCGATGCCATCGCTAGTTAAGGGTCCACTGTACTCGGTAAACTTATTCCTCTATAATATTTGCAATCTCTTTTGTCCCCCCTTCCATTTATATAAAGGGACTATACACGCTCTTCACCAATTCCTAGGTACCTTCCCCTCTTTCATACATCTATTAAACAAAAATACTAACCACTCCAACACTATATCCCCCCCCCCCCCGCTTTTAACATTTCTGTCATGATACCGTCAGTTCCAGCTGCTTTACCCTTTTTCGTTCTACGTAATGCCACTGTATATCTAAAATATTAAATAACTTTAAAACATTGGAAATTTTGGAATGTTTCCAGACATAATTGAGAGTGATGCTCATGGAGAATGTAAACGAACCAGGTGGCCTGCGGTGACCGTATTAGAAAGTCAGGTGTGGAGGGGGGAGCTGTATAGAGAGTTTCATAGTTTGAAATTGTTTGTATTAGTGGAATGCCATAAGGCGAAATGCCATGAAGCGGGGCCCTACTGTATCCTACTGTAGAATGTTTTAACATAAATATGAGATGTAATAGCCAGGCAACTTGTGGGACTTCTGGACGCTCCTGTTTGAGTTTGTTTTTGCGCAGTTTACCTGATTGAGCTGCCCCTAGCGTTGGTTGGTAGAAACTTTATTTTCTCCAACATGCCGCTGAATAGCAGAAGAAGAATCAACACTGTCTGCATTGAGATGTTCCGTGGGGCTGTCACGGGATCCAACATGGATTTATTGTTACCAGCGATCATTCGCGATACCTATGGTATAGCAAATGTGGAGATAAGTGGTGTCGCACTCAATGGAACGACAAGAATCTTCGTTAAAATGACGTCTGCACGAGTCTACGAGGCAGTGGTCGACAAGTATCAGGAGACCATCATACCCGTTAATACAGCTGTGTGGGTTTGCGACTCCATGATGTATCTCGACACTACACTTGGGTGAAAATCAGGAATGTGCCTTTTGAGGCGACTGATTTTGATATTAGCAGTGAACTGCGTACCTATGGGAGGGTTTTCACGTAGCCACAGCAGGGAGATGGCAACTGGACCGTAATGCAGGTGCGCTGGAAGGTACATATACTGAAAATGACTCTTCAACACCCCTATTCCTTCATATGTTGTGTTGAAGGATTTACGGACTCAAGCTATGTAACGTAATGCGGGGGCAACAACGTACGTGTCGGCTATGTGGGTCATATGACCACATCACGGTGCAGTGTGGGAAACGAAGTGGGTACCCGGCACAAACAGCAATGGCAACAGCGACAGGGGGCGAGGTAGGCAATGAGCGAGAACAGTCTCTTCCTACGCCGCCCCAACAACGGTTGTCATGGAGTGAGGAGGTGGACAAAGAAAAGGAGCTCGAATCGCCAGTTGTAACGCTACAAGGAGAATCTCAGTCGTTGGATATACATCAGGTTTTTGAGGAGAACTATCTAATATGGGTGAAAAATGGCGGCATCTTTGTAAAGGTGTTGGATGTCTTGCTAGAGGAATCGGTCCTAGATCAGGTGGAAGACCCAGGCTTAGTGCTAGGGATGGCTTGTGAATGATGGTATGGCTGGAGATGACGGTTTGTCGACGAGAGAGTCTAAAGGATTGAAGGGCATGCAGTAGAGGTGGAGGTGCATCGGGAGGGTTTGCTTTCTGATGTAAAAATGCAGGTGGAGGGCAGGCACGAAAGAGGACTGCAGCATATCGGATTCTGATGATGTGCTAACTCCTCCCCAACGCCCTGGGAAAAAGTTTTGGGGTGGAGGTACAGAAGAGAGGGAATGGTGAACCCAAGGATAAAGGATTGCAAAGGTGATTCCCAATAAAGAAGGGAGGGACAGAGGTGTTGCAAAACGAAACTGGTGAAAAAGCCCAATGCCAGGGACAAAAGGAAAACCCATTTGTTAAAATTTCAAGTGTTTTACTATAAATATTAACGGGTTGAGAGCTGAGAGGAAGCTTAAGTGGTTTAATGAGTATTTGGTGCGACTTGGGGGTGGATGGGGTTTATTCTTACAGGAACATAATTTTAAGCCTGGTTATGAGTTGGATATGAGTGGTTATAATGTGTACTTTGAACATGGGGACACGTTTGAAAAAGTGGGGCTTGCCATTTTGGTAAAGGAAATACCCTTTTATAGTAAGGCATAGTGAAGGGGGGGGGGGAGGGTAATTAGAGTGGATGGAACCTGGGGTAGGGTTCCCATTAGTTTAGTATGTGTATATGGCCAGCTGAGGGTGACGTGAGTATTAAAACTAAATTTGTTCAGGATGTACTGGTCTATTTTTTACGTGGTTTACCGAATGTTGCAATAATAGGCAGAGATTGGAATTGCATGATACGTCGTAAAGACGTGGCGCCAAGAGGTGGGGGGTGTTGTTTGGGTATATTGGGGGATATATGACCGGGGGGGGGTTTTAAAGGATGTGTGTGGGGGGAAGGGATGGTAGAGCATACATTCATTAAACGAGGTTATGCGGCGAGGTTGGACCAAATGTACATGCCTTGTGCGGTTACTGTGTGGAGGATGAATGTGATAGATGTGGTTTTTTCGGATCATAGAGGAGTTGTAATAGATTGGTATTGAGGGTGTGCCTCGGAGGGGTCCATCATTTTGGAAATTGAATGTAAAGTTATTAAAGGAAGAGGATAGTATTTTGTCTTTTGTACATATGTGGGATTGTTTAGTGGTAGAAGCACCAGGGGATGTTGTCATGGTTAATTGGTGGGAAACGATAGCTAAAAAACGTATTAAGGAATATTATATTAATCGAGGGACGTAGATATAATCAGATACAAAAACGGTTTTCAAAAATATTAGGGGGGCAGTTGCGGCGAATGTTATGCACAAATTAATGCTAATTATCCTGTTATTGAAATTGAAAGTTTAAAGGGAAAAATATCGGGAATTTACAAAATGAGAGGTTTGATGGGGAAAGACTTAAGGGCGGGATTGAGGAGGTTTTTGGGGGAGATCGGCCATCGGCGTGTGTGTTTGGGGAGTAAAACACGACGTCAAAAGGGCAATGGAGTTAATGGGGTTGAATGATCAGGTAGGTATGCAAGGGTATAAAGTGGATCAGTGTTGACGACGACTGAGGGTATGAGTGGGTAAAATTGATGCTTGGGTTAAGTTGAAAACGCAAAGTGTGGGAATAAGCAAAATAGCATTACAGTCAATTGGAAGGTTTGTGCAGTGTGAGTTGACAGAGCATGATCGATTCGTTTTGGAAGGGCCGATAAGGGGGTGTGAGACATGGGAGCTTTATCCGGGACACAATTAGGAAAGGCACCAGGAATTGATGGGTTGCCCAGTGGCTTTTATCTTCAAAACGGGAAAGCGTTTTTTAAAAAGGGTTTTTGGTAAGATTATTCAATATCCTTAAGCGGGATCGGGTTTTTAGGGGCACAGCAAAGGATGGCTGTGGTCGTTCTAGTGCCTAAAGGTGAGCCATTAACAGTCAAAGACTATCGTGCTATTTTGTTATTGTGTGGTGATTATAAGATTTTGCAAGAATTTTAGCTAACAGAAAAAAAAAGGCCTGGGTAAAGTGATTGATAAGGGACAATATGGGTGTAGGAAGATCTATGTATGAGGGGCATGGGTTGATTAGAAGTTTTATTGAAGAAAGAGTAAAATTGGGAGGGGGGGGGTGTAGGCTATAGATTGAGAGGCGGCAAAAGTTTAGTGTAGAAAGGGAAGCGTTATGGAAGATTATGAGAGGGCAGGGATTTGGAGAGGAAATTATATCATGGGCCAAATTAATGTATCAAGATGCATCCTTGCGGGTGCAGGTAAATGGAAGGTTAGGAGAACAAATTCAGATGAGAAGGGTGTACGTCAAGGTTGTCCCCTTTCCCCAAATATTTTTTGCGTGTTTAAAGGATCCCTTTTATAGAGGAATTAGGTCTTATTAGCAGCAAATGGGGTTGGTGAACGAAATGGGTGGGGGGGGGGCTGGCATTGTTGGATATGTTGTGAACAAAAAGATTTTAGTAAGTGGTAACAGGGATTTGCCTCGGGTGGAAAAGTTAGTGAATGTTTTTGAAAAGGTTTCTGGCATGTCAATTTAAAAAGGAAAAAAACGAAGTATATGGAATCTTAAGGATGGGTTAAGTGAGGAATGTGAAGTAGTTGAAAGGTGGAAAAAGGGGACCATTACTGATATGTGGGATCGTTTATGTAAGTGATATCAAATTAGGGACAACAAATAAATTCAGTGCGATTGTAGATTGTGTACTGAAGCGCCTTAGTGGTTTACGAGCTGCACACTTAAATTTGCATTAAAGAGTGATTACAAAAGAATGTCCTATTATATAGTAAACTTTTGCATGTATCAGTAATATATCTGATACTTTATAGGGAGATACAAAGGGTTTCAAAAGGGCATTTTTAGATTCACTTGGGGTACTGGAAGCGAATGGTTAGGTAAGCTGTTTTCCCCCACTCCCGGTTGGCCGAGGAGGCTGGGTCTTATAGCTGTTGTAAAGAGGATTATGAGTGTGTATTTGAAACGTAGATATAAGCGGAGGGGGGGAGGGAAGCGGACCTTCATAAGATACGTCAGGATATGCAACGGTGGTGGGTGGGTAGGGAGTCATAATAGGGTGAGGCAATGTTACGGGTCATCAAAACAGAGAGATCTTTCACATATTAAATTGGAAAACCTTGATGGGTGGATGGTAAGGCAGTGGGAGCGGGGTAGAAGGGTTTATCCGATGTATGATTGGCGTAATATTTGTGGGCGTTTGAACAAATTGTGTTTAAAAAACCCAAAGTACGAGAATTATGTATAGATTTTTACATGGGGTCTTACCGTCTGGAATGGTTTTATTCCAAAAGAGAATACGGGAGGATGGGAAAAAGCAAGGCTTGTGGCGGAATGGAGACTGTTTTCCATACGGTGTATTTTTGCGAATGTATTGAAATAATAAGGGTTTGGTTGGGTTTAAAGGTAATAAGGTTAGTGGGAGGGGGGGGTTGCAGGTGTTGAGGTTTTAAACTTAGACATAGGTGGGGTGAATCAGATGGTAGAGAGTATGCGGTAGGGTATATAATTACAGAAATTTTATTTATATGTCTTGGGCTATGAGAGGAGCGAACGTATGTGAAAGAATTAATGCATTAACAGCAACTTTTTATGGGACAAAGTGTAGGAATAAGGAGGTGTATGGGGGGAGATGGGAGAAGGATTTAAGTGAGGATTAAAAGAATTTCACATTACGGGATTTACGGGATTTACGGGAGTTGAAAGGCAGGTAAGGGGGATGAAATGGGCTGGTTTCCTAGAATGGGCGGTAGCATGATGAGTTTGATGAATGTTATATGAGGTATGTCCGGGGTGCAATTTTAACATTATTTGTTCCGAGTGTTTCAAGTACAATGCAGTTATATTTGGAATTATCGACTTATAACTACATATATATATGTATATGTATGTATATGTATATATGTATATATATATATATATAAAATATATATATATATATATATATATATATATATATATGAATGAGTGAGGTGAGATGTTATCACAAAATTTTGTTGAAAATAAGAAAAAAATTTTGGAGTGAGATTAACAAGTAAGGAAGCCTAGAGAACAAATGGATTTGTCAGTTAAAAATTTGGAGAGGAGAGTTATTAAATGGAGAGTTAGAGGTATTGGGAAGATGGAGGGAATATTTTGGGAATTGTTAAATGTTGATGAAGATAGGGAAGCTGTGATTTCGTGTATAGGGCAAAGGGGGAATAACATCTTGTAGGAGTGAAGAAAAAAGCCATTGTGAGTGTGGGGGAAGTTCGTGAAGGCAGTGGGTAAAATGAAAGGGGGTAAGGCAGCCGGGGATTGATGGGATAAAGATAGAAATGTTAAAAGCAGGTGGGGATATAGTTTTGGAGTGGTTGGTGCAATTATTTAATAAATGTATGGAAGAGGGAAAGGTACCTAGGGATTGGCAGAGAGCATGCATAGTTCCTTTGTATAAAGGCAAAGGGGATAAAAGAGAGTCAAAAATTACAGGGGGATAAGTCTGCTGAGTATACCTGGTTTAAAATGTATTGCAGAGTTATTATTGAAAGAATTACGAGTAAGACGGAGAATAGGATAGCAGATGAACAAGGAGGCTTTAGGAAAGGTAGGGGGTGTGGGGGACCAGGTGTTTACAGTGAAACAAAATAAGTGAACAGTATTTAGATAAGGCTAAAGAGGTCTTTGTGGCATTTATGGATTTGGAAAAAGGCGTATGACAGGGTGGATAGGGGGGCAATGTGGCAGATGTGCAGGTGTATGGTGTAAGAGGTAGGTTTACTGAAAGCAGTGAGAGTTTTTAACGAGGATAGTGAGGCTCAAGTTTTGAGTATGTAGGAAAAAGGAAATTAAATTTTCCCCGTAAAAGTAGGCCTTAGACAAGGATGTGTGATGTCACCGTGGTTGTTTATTATATTTATAGATGGGGTTGTAAGAGAAATAAATGCGAGAGTCTTGGCAAGAGGGGTGGAGTTAAAAGATAAAGAATCACACACAAAGTGGGAGTTGTCACAGCTGCTCTTTGCTGATGACACTGTGCTTTTTGGGAGATTCTGAAGAGAAGTTGCAGAGATTGGTGGATGAATTTGGTAGGGTGTGCAAAAGAAAGAAAATAAAGGTGAATACAGGAAAGAGTAAGGTTATGAGGATAAAAAAAAAGATTAGGTGATGAAAGATTGGATATCAGATTGGAGGGAGAGAGTATGGAGGAGGTGAATGTATTCAAAATATTTTGGGGGTGGACGTTGTCAGCGGATGGGTCTATGAAAGATGAGGTGAATCATAGAATTGATGAGGGGAAAAGGGTGAGTGGTGCACTTAGGAGTCTGTGGAGACAAAGAACTTTGTCCTTTGGAGGCAAAGAGGGGAATGTATGAGAGTTAGTTTTACCACGCTCTTATATGGGTGTGAAGCATGGGTGATGAATGTTGCAGCGAGGGAAGGCTGGAGGCAGGGAGATGTCATGTCTGAGGGCAATGTGTGGTGTTGAATATAATGCAGAGAATTCGTAGGGTTTTGGGAAATTTGGAGGAGGTGCGGGATACCAAAACTGTTGTCCAGAGGGTGAGGAAGGGTTGTTTAGGTGGTTCGGACATGTAGAGAGAATGGAGCGAAAGAGAATGACTTCAAGAGTTGTAACAGTCTTAGTGGAAGGAAGGCGGGGGTAGGGGTCGGCCCAGGAAAGGTTGGAGGGAGGGGGTAAAAAGGGGGTTTTGTGTGCGAGGGGCTTGGACTTCCAGCAGGCATGGGGGCGTGTTTGATAGGAGTGAATGGAGACAAATGGTTTTTAATACTTGACGTGCTGTTGGAGTGTGAGCAAAGTAACATTTATGAAGGGGTTCAGGGAAACCGGCAGGCCGGACTTGAGTCCTGGAGATGGGAAGTACAGTGCCTGCACTCTGAAGGGAGGGGGTGTTAATGTTGCAGTTTAAAAAACTGTAGTGTAAAGCACCCCTTTTGGCAAGACAGTGATGGAGTGAAAAGATGGTGAAAGTTTTTCTTTTTCGGGCCACCCCTATATACAGGCCTCCATGTTATGCAAAAATGTGGGATAGCTGGGGGCTTGAGCCTGGTCTAAGGGCAAAGGTAAAAGTTACACACCACTCAGGCATAAAAAAGGCCACCCAGGGCTATCCCCTCCAAAAACAGAAAGCGCTAAACCAGTATGTGTTACTTCAAGGGGTTGGTTAACAGAGGGTTAGGCAAAAATCCCAGTTAGGAAAATGTATCTATTTAATCACCATAACATAACATAACAGAAAAACCTTAATTCTAAATGCCCAAATGAGGGTACACACAGCTGGCTGGAGGTTCAGCCACCATAACACTAGGCTTCCGTCAGCGTCAGGCCGTCATTACACTACAAACCTCATTTCTTACTTCATCACTCATCCCATAGCACCCTGAGCATGTCAGAGCCTGGGTGAACATACAGGTAAGCCATATGAAAGCCTATGGCTTGAGCTGAATAAACAAAATGAGTGTACAACTACAAACTTAACTTAAAAACACAGCATCTCCAACGCCAGCCTCTACACACCAAGCTAACGTCACGTGACTCTCCCAAACCACGCTAACTCCGCGTACCCAAACATCCTTGGAAAATATATCATTTACAATACTTCTTTATAATTACAGTTAGAGTACTTTACAGTGCCCCCAAAAGCACATTATAAATTATAAAATTATTCTTTACAATTATAACATTCATATTATTATGGCAAACTTCTCCACTATATGTACATTACGATGTCATGCAGGACCCTGCATAACAGACCGTAATAAACTTTATCGCAAATTTTACAAGGAATCTTACAGACACATCTATCAGCATTTCGGGGGAATTCTTTATCAAAATTTTTTTTACTGTATCAAGATTTTTGAATACAACTTTAATATTAAAAGTCTTAAGAAGAGAGGGCATATCAACCAACTTTTCATGGTAAGGGAGAACCAACATATTTTTAGTTGAATAAGGCAGGTTGTCCCTTCTTGGATTGTAAAAAGTATTTCTAGCAACTTTAAAAGATTTATCAATTACATTTCTTGGGTATTTTAAATCATTACCTATTTCATAAATTTTGGATATTTCCTCATCTATGAACTCAGGACTACAAATTCGTAAAGCTCTCAAAAACATTGATGAGAAAACAGACAGTTTGACTCTATCTTGATGCGAGGAATAATAATGGACATAGGAACAGTTATTTGTAGGTTATCTGTAAAACCTACAAATAACTGCTTTACTTTCATAGTTCCTTGATAATGTGAGTAGTCACGAAAGCGCTTGGAATTTCTCTATTCTTTCAGAGTGGTTGGATGCGAGAAGTGGGTCATAATAAGCGTGTATGCACCTGGAGAAGAGAGGAATGCAGAGGAGAGAGAGAGATTTTGGGAGATGTTAAGTGAATGTATAGGAGCCTTTGAACCAAGTGAGAGAGTAATTGTGGTAGGGGACCTGAATGCTAAAGTAGGAGAAACTTTTAGAGAGGGTGTGGTAGGTAAGTTTGGGGTGCCAGGTGTAAATGATAATGGGAGCCCTTTGATTGAACTTTGTATAGAAAGGGGTTTAGTTATAGGTAATACATATTTTAAGAAAAAGAGGATAAATAAGTATACACGATATGATGTAGGGCGAAATGACAGTAGTTTGTTGGATTATGTATGGTAGATAAAAGACTGTTGAGTAGACTTCAGGATGTACATGTTTATAGAGGGGCCACAGATATATCAGATCACTTTCTAGTTGTAGCTACACTGAGAGTAAAAAGGTAGATGGGATACAAGGAGAATAGAAGCATCAGGGAAGAGAGAGGTGAAGGTTTATAAACTAAAAGAGGAGGCAGTTAGGGTTAAGATATAAACAGCTATTGGAGGATAGATGGGGGGTAATGAGAGCATAGGCAATGGGGTCGAAGAGGTATGGGTAGGTTTAAAAATGTAGTGTTAGAGTGTTCAGCAGAAGTTTGTGGTTACAGGAAAGTGGGTGCAGGAGGGAAGAGGAGCGATTGGTGGAATGATGATGTAAAGAGAGTAGTAAGGGAGAAAAAGTTAGCATATGAGAAGTTTTTACAAAGTAGAAGTGATGCAAGGAGGGAAGAGTATATGGAGAAAAAGAGAGAGGTTAAGAGAGTGGTGAAGCAATGTAAAAAGAGAGCAAATAGAGAGTGGGTGAGATGTTATCAACAAATTTTGTTGAAAATAAGAAAAAGTTTTGGAGTGAGATTAACAAGTTAAGAAAGCCTAGAGAACAAATGGATTTGTCAGTTAAAAATAGGAGAGGAGAGTTATTAAATGGAGAGTTAGAGGTATTGGGAAGATGGAGGGAATATTTTGAGGAATTGTTATTTGTTGATGAAGATAGGGAAGCTGTGATTATCGTGTATAGGGCAAGGAGGAATAACATCTTGTAGGAGTGAGGAAGAGCCAGTTGTGAGTGTGGGGGAGTTCGTGAGGCAGTAGGTAAAATGAAAGGGGATAAGGCAGCCGGATTGATGGGATAAAGATAGAAATGTTAAAAGCAGGTGGGGATATAGTTTGGAGTGTTGGTGCAATTATTTAATAAATGTATGGAAGAGGGTAAGGTACCTAGGGATTGGCAGAGAGCATGCATAGTTCCTTTGTATAAAGGCAAAGGGGATAAAAGAGAGTGCAAAATTATAGGGGGATAAGTCTGCTGAGTGTACCTGGTAAAGTGTATGGTAGAGTTATAATTGAAAGAATTAAGAGTAAGACGGAGAATAGGATAGCAGATGAACAAGGAGAGGCTTTAGGAAAGGTAGGGGTGTGTGTGGACCAGGTGTTTACAGTGAAACATATAAGTGAACAGTATTTAGATAAGGCTAAAGAGGTCTTTGTGGCATTTATGGATTTGGAAAAGGCGTATGACAGGGTGGATAGGGGGCAATGTGGCAGATGTTGCAAGTGTATGGTGTAGGAGGTAGGTTACTGAAAGCAGTGAAGAGTTTTTAACGAGGATAGTGAGGCTCAAGTTAGAGTATGTAGGAAAGAGGGAAATTTTTTTCCCAGTAAAAGTAGGCCTTAGACAAGGATGTGTGATGTCACCGTGGTTGTTTAAAATATTTATAGATGGGGTTGTAAGAGAAGTAAATGCGAGGGTCTTGGCAGAGGCGTGGAAGTTAAAAGATAAAAGAATCACACACAAAGTGGGAGTTGTCACAGCTGCTCTTTGCTGATGACACTGTGCTCTTGGGAGATTCTGAAGAGAAGCTGCAGAGATTGGTGGATGAATTTGGTAGGGTGTGCAAAAGAAGAAAATTAAAGGTGAATACATGAAAGAGAAAGGTTAGTGAGGATATACAAAAAGATTAGATGATGAAAATTGAATATCAGATTGGAGGGAAGAGAGTATGGGAGGAGGTGAACTGTATTCAGATATATGGAGGTGGAACGTTTCCAGCGGATTGGGTCTAATGAAATGATGAGGTGAAATCATAGAATTGATGATGGAAAAAAGAGTGATGTGTGAGCACTTAGGAATCTGTGGAAGACAAAGAACTTTGTCCTTGGAGGCAAAGAGGGGAATGTATGAAGTATAGTTTTAAA
Source organism: Cherax quadricarinatus (assembly GCF_026875155.1). Taxonomy (NCBI): domain Eukaryota; kingdom Metazoa; phylum Arthropoda; class Malacostraca; order Decapoda; family Parastacidae; genus Cherax; species Cherax quadricarinatus. The sequence goes on from NW_026504503.1 coordinate 12,144, forward strand.
AAACTCAACACGCACTTATAGGTGTGAAGCGTGGGGATGAATGTTTGCAGCGAGAGAGAAGCTGGATGGCAGTGGAGAATGTCATACTGAGGGCAATGTTGGTGTGAAAATAATGTGCAGAGAAATCGTAGTTTGGAAGTTTTGGAGGAGGTCGGGATTACCAAAACTGTTGTCCAGGAGGGCTGAGAGGTTTGTTGAGGTGTTCGGACATGTAGATAGAGAATGGAGCCGAAAACATGAATGACTTCAAGATAGTGTATCTAGTCTGGTAGTGTAAGAAGGCGGGGTAGGGGTCCGGCCTAGGAAAGTGGATGGGAGGGGGTAAAGGAGGTTTTGTGTGCGAGGGTCTTGGAGCTTCCAGCAGCAGCGTGAGCGTGTTTGATAGTAGTGAATGGAGACAAATGGTTGTTAATACTTACCGTGCTGTATGGAGTGTGGAGCAAAGTAACATTTAATGAAGGGATTCAGGGAAACCGGCAGGCCGGAACATTGAAGTCCTGTAGATGGGGAAGTACAGTGCCCTGCACTCTGAAGGAGGGGTTTCGTTGCAGTTTTTAAAAACTGTAGTGTAAAGCACCCTTCTGGACAAGACAGGATGGAGTGAATGATGGTGAAAGTTTTCTTTTTCGGGCCAACCTGCCTTGATGGGAAAAAATCGGCCAGTGTGATAAATACAAAAAAAAAATAAATATATAAATATATATATTATAAATATATATAATATATATAATATATATATAAATATATATAATATATATAATAAATATATGTTTACCTTTCTTGTATAAACCCATAAATGGTAAGCGTTATTAAATATTTTGATACAAATGTGTAAATTTCAAATAGCTGTTTTTAAGTTTCAGTTGAATTTACAAATGTAATTTAAGTAAGCCACAATAGATATTGGTGCCAAAAGATGGCATAGTGTGTTTTAGATATATGGGTATTGTTTTTTTCATTTTTAATTGTCTAGAAGGTGGCAATACTATGTACGTATTTAAAGATTTTTAAAAACGAACCCTTGAAGTTGCAAAGAGATGATAATAATTCGTGGTTGAGTTGACATAATATTATAAACTGACGTTGAAGTGATTGTGTTCAATTTGACAATATACTTTATCTAATTTTTATATGTATGTACTGGAATGGTAAAATGAAGTCTGATTTTTAAAGTGAAGAGTGGGTTTTTTTCCTTTTTTATTGTTCGCGCGTTTTTTTTCTATCATAGTAATACATGGTTGTATCATGTACACCAACGAATATGGTTAGGGGTATGTGGTAAATTTTCGTGTTGATTCTTAGACATCATATAATACAGATGGAATACTAGGCATAGGTTAGGGTAAATTTAATGGATAAATGTTGGAAAGTTCCTTGATTCAAACGGTCATTAATATGCAAATAGGTTAAATGGTTTCACCATATGGCAATTATTGAAAATGTAGAGCAAAATCTAATTGTAGGTACGATGTGTAATGTACAGTTCACACCTGGGCGTAGCGGGGCTGCGCTGACCGTGGCAGTCTCTAAGGACCTTATGGTCGGTGTAGGTATCGCTTGGGTGAAAAAAAAAATGTGTTCATTCTTGACATCATTTGGTTATAATTATTATCCTATATTTCTTTCCCGTGTTACAGGAGCAGAAGGAATTTAGTCCCTGTAAACGAAATAATGGAAAGTATACTTGTATTTTAATTATTCTAGTGATAATTAAGAAGCAAGGATGATTAAATTGAGGAAGAGTTAATATAGGTTTGCATGTTTTTTAAGAAATTTAACTTATCCACATGTATCTAGTATAGTGACAGTTTTAAACTTTCGGTATCTGATTTTAATATGTAGGTAATAGTGGTCATAATTTTTTATATTGTTTTTATGGTTATTTTGTTATTGTTTCAATATCTAATGTAACGTTTTTTTTCAGTTATTGCTTCATATATTGTCATCTTTAATGGTTTTTTTTTCTTTTTTTTTTTTTTTCCTTATTTGTTCTAATTTTCTTTATTTGTATGATTTTAAATAAAATCATAAAGAAAAAAAACAATGATTGTTACCTAATCTAATGTCACACAGCAATGATCCAAACATTAATTTATGTAATTGTGCCTAAAGCTTCAGTTACATAACAATATGTATCCCACAACATTGGTGATATAGAAAAGTCACTAAGCACATACAAAATTATCTTGTCAAAGACCAACACATGTAAACCATCTACACATTTAAACATAACAATCTCCCAAACGTTTAAAAAACAATAATAACATCTTCAACAATGACATTCAAGCTCTATACAGCTAATATGGCATAACATAGTGCTGTTGACAACAGTACATACAACATAAAAAATAACCAAGGACATAAGTAAGTCATAACGACTGTGCGCTAGTGCACACCTAACCACAAAAAAAATATAACAACCACTGTTGCCCAACTTATATTTTACATCTTCTGGCGTCCTTAAACTCTATACTCCTCAAAACAAAACTGATAATTGCAAATCACAAGTCCACTACAATAATGCAACAGACATTAATACAAACATATCACAGCATATCTCTGGAACACCGTGCCATGACACAGCGTCAACAAACTATGCAGTGCAAGGGACCAAGAAACAAGTTGAGCAAATACATGCACTTATAAGGGGTAAAACTCCAAATAACAAATGTCCATTTAACCGTAAATCAATATTATCACACACAATTTGTATTAATAAAGCAGTATATTATCAAACAGTTGGCGTTAATCCTATGGAAAAACCTATCACACCACTTAAATAAAAAAAATGTTCCACACTCAAACTAAAGTCAACATCCTTTCCTCACACAATTCCACACACACACAATCGACCTCTGCAACACACACAAAACCCCCCCGGGAAAGGCCAGCCCGTTCATGCCTCTGACCGCTTATAAAGTCCATAAATCCCTCAAAAGAAAGTCCCTATAGCCCTCCGAGAAATCCCTCTCCTACTTCCTACAATATATTTCCCTGTTGCGACTCTTTGTTCTATAAAAGGATGCTGCTATTGCCATCCTACGTTCCTCCGCCCCTTTGTCTCTCATTGCCCATGATATAAACACTAAATCAACCACTAAGTAAGCCACTGCCCTTTGAATCTTTACCCCTACCTCACCTACATCTAAACTGAGCGTTCTCAAAACCGACAACCCTTTCCCCCCCACATACCGGATTACTTTCCCTAACCATTCCCGCACAACCCCTAGGCTTTCGCAAAAAAAAAAAAAACTACATGAAAAGCTGATTCATCTACCCACAAACCTGACACTCCCCACCCTCCCTTATTCGCCTATTTTGTAATACAACCCCAGATGGCAATATTCTGTGAAGAAACCTATACATTACCTCCCTCAAGTGCGGCCGGATCCATAACCCTTTTAATCGACCCCAAATGTCTTCCCATGCATACATTGGGTACACTCCTTCTGTTGCCACTGCCACCCTAGGCCATAACTTCCTCTTCATGGACCCTACCCGCATGTTTCTCAGATCTCTGACCATCATCAATAGACACAACAACTCCTCACGATCTCTCAAATCCTGTCCCTTCCACCATCTCTGAATATCTCCCTGCAGTATCCCCAATCCTCCACTCCCCTCCCCCCGAACCCTTAGAAACCCCTGTTTCACATATACTCACTTCAACCTTCTTTCCAAGTGAATTAACCCCAGCCCTCCCAAGGCCACCGGAAGTGTTACCACCTCCCTTTTCAACCAACAGCATCCCGAACCCCAGATAAAATGGAAAACTCTGCTCAACAATCTCCGGACATCCCCATACACCAAAGGGTACAAAACTGCCACATGCCATATTTTGCTGTACAAAAGCACATTGACCACAATGGCCCTCTGGTGTAGCATAAGATGTGTCGGCCGCAATCCTGACAATTTTCCCAATATTCTATCTACCACACCCTTTGAATTAACCTCCCTCGCCATCTGAGCATTACCCATATACACAACCCCACAAATTTTCACCCGGTCCACGACACACCACCTCTTCCCCCCACCCCCGCCCTCCCACCCATCCCATTCACCCAATCTCATGAGCTTTGATTTATGCACATTCACTGCCATACCTGTTGCCATACCTGTTGTCTGTCTCAACTATTGGATCACTACGACAAGGTCCTAAATGCACTAGAAGACAAAAAGAATGCAGATGTAATATATACAGACTTTGCAAAAGCCTTCGACAAGTGTGACCATGGCGTAATAGCGCACAAAATGCGTGCTAAAGGAATAACAGGAAAAGTCTGTCGATGGATCTATAATTTCCTCACTAACAGAACACAGAGAGTAGTCGTCAACAGAGTAAAGTCCGAGGCAGCTACGGTGAAAAGCTCTGTTCCACAAGGCACAGTACTCGCTCCCATCTTGTTCCTCATCCTCATATCCGACATAGACAAGGATGTCAGCCACAGCACCGTGTCTTCCTTTGCAGATGACACCCGAATCTGCATGACAGTGTCTTCCATTGCAGACACTGCAAAGCTCCAGGCGGACATCAACCAAATCTTTCAGTGGGCTGCAGAAAACAATATGAAGTTCAACGATGAGAAATTTCAATTACTCAGATATGGTAAACATGAGGAAATTAAACCTTCATCAGAGTACAAAACAAATTCTGGCCACAAAATAGAGCGAAACACCAATGTCAAAGACCTGGGAGTGATCATGTCGGAGGGTCTCACCTTCAAGGACCATAACATTGTATCAATCGCATCTGCTAGAAAAATGACAGGATGGATAATGAGAACCTTCAAAACTAGGAAGGCCAAGCCCATGATGACACTCTTCAGGTCACTTGTTCTATCTAGGCTGAAATATTGCTGCACACTAACAGCACCTTTCAAGGCAGGTGAAATTGCCGACCTAGAAAATGTACAGAGAACTTTCATGGCGCGCATAACGGAGATAAAACACCTCAATTATTGGGAGCGCTTGAGGTTCCTAAACCTGTATTCCCTGGAATGCAGGAGGGAGAGATACATGATTATATACACCTGGAAAATCCTAGAGGGACTAGTACCGAACCTGCACACGAAAATCACTCACTACGAAAGCAAAAGAATAACAATA
>NW_026504505.1:0-13954 GCF_026875155.1 Cherax quadricarinatus
GTACCAAAATTTTGTAGTTCATCTTTTTATAAAAAAATTCATTCGCCTCAAAAGGCCCCATTCCTTATTTTAACCCATGTGTAGTGTCGTGATACATCATGAAGATGTACTGATACAGCTGAATTGACGGCTATAATGGTCTCTTGATACTTATCCACCACCGCTTCATAGACATTTGCTGACGTCATTTAACGAAGATCCGTGTCGTCCCATTAATGCTACACCACATATCTCTTCATTTGCGATACCGTAGGTATCACGGATAATCGCCGGTAGTAACAAGTCCATCGTGGCTCCGGTGACAGCCCCACGGGTCAACTCAATGCAGTGTTGATGTGCCTGTAGCTATGCAGCGCCATGTTGGTAAATGAGCAGCGCACGTCCTCACTACTCAAAGGTTGTGACGAACTATTAAGCGTGTTTGCTAGTTTTTTCCTGACAATGTTTCGTAAGCTTCTGTTTGAAAAACCAATGTTATACTCAACATTCCCTTATTTAATGTTTGTTTAGCTAATTCATCGACTTTGTCATGCTCCTGGATGCCTGTGTGAAAGGGAATCAACAAAAGCTTATCTGTGATCCCTTTCTTAATAATTTGTGTATATCTGTGCCCAGCTTCATACACACGAATGCTACATTCAGGTCTCAGGCTATCTGGAACAAGATAGAGTCAGTTACAATTACAGTGTACAACGAGTATAGCAAACAGTTCAGTTTGTGAGGTGGAAGCCCAATTATTAACTGTGATACAACTCTGTGTATTACAGTACCGTCCAGCTGGTTTACAATAAGTGCACTTCCCACTTTCAGCATAAATAGTTTGTGTAATAGTCTTCTTTGTCCTAAAGTCGTATGTGTTCCCGAACACTGATTTTAGAAAGTAATCGAATTTGAAGATTGTTCATGATTAGTTTCTTGAGAGGATAGGTGAGCATAGTGATAACAAAGGTTGTTATCTGCCAGGATGGCGTTAAATGCTGTAGTTTCCTTGCATGATACAGTTCATGTGGTTCAGACATTTTTATGTGTGGCTCTTATCTGAATTCATCTTGTCTCATGAATTATATGTTCTAGTAATACTTTAGAGACAACATTGTTTTGTTCACCAAGCGGCGGCAGTGCAGCAGCAGCAGCAGCGGCAGCGGCAGCGGCGGCAGCGGCAGCAGCAGCACTAGGTATATCTAATTCTTTCCTCATATTTAGTATTTTGGTAGTTACAGGACAGCTCAGAATAATTTTCAGAGCCTCATTTTTCGTTTTATCGAGTGTTTCAGCAGTTGTTCTGTGCTGCTGAGATAAAACTGGTTCATGGTAATCTATCAACGATCTTATTTATGCCAAGTACATCATTTTTTTTTCATTTCTAACATTTGCAACACATTTGAGATTATTCCCTACAATATTGCTGCGAACTTTAAATCTATATTGTCTTATATTGCTGGCTAATTCTATTCACATTTATTAGTGTATATGGAGCAGCAGTTTCTAAATATTTACAGGACACAATCAATAGAATTGCCATTGACTTTATTTTTGATGGTCCATTTTATGGTTACCGATTTTTGTTAAACACTTGGACTTTTCTGTAGAAATTATAATGCCAAGATTATCACAGACTGTAGATATTGTGTTATTTACTGAAAGACGACCAATATATGAAGAACCGTTTTCTGAAGCTTTAATGTAAGATTTATCGGCTTCTCTTATTTTTTTTTCTCATATATGTGAAGCTTGTGAGCAGTGAAGTGCTCTTAAACTTCCATTTTCTCTTAAACAACTCTGAGTCTAGTCCTTCTACATGAAAACCTTCAAATTAGACAAAACATAAACTTAATCATTACTCTTTGCAGTGTCAACTCTTGTTTTGTGTAGCAGGTGTATAGTTTGTTGTTGTTGATGTTGATGCTGTTTCTACTCTATGCTGATGCTGTTGCCCTAGTTGATGTTGTTATTGTTGTTGAAGTTGTTTCTTGATTTTGATGTTCATGTTTCTTGTGTTGATGGTGGTGTTGTTGTTGTTAGTGATGATGTTGTTGTTCATGTTGGATCATGGTGTTGTTGTTGTTCTTGTTGATGCTGTTCTTTTTTTTTTTAAAAACCTGATTTTGGTTGTTCTTGTTGATGCTGTGTTAGTAGTGTTGATGATGTTGTTCTTGTGGATGTTGTTGTTCGTGTTGAACGATGATGGTCGATGTTGTTGATGATGGTGTTATTGTGTGACGATTATGGTGATGTTGTTGATGTGTGTTATTGTTGTTGACGTTGATGGTTGTAGTTGTTGATGATGGGGGTTATTGTTGTTGTTGGTGTGGTGCTGTTGTTGCTGTTGACGATGATGTTGTTCTTGTTGGTTGCTGATGATGTTGTTCTTGTTGATGTTAATGCGCTGATGACGATGTGTTGTTGTTGTTGTTGTTGACGATGATGTTGTTCTTGTTGATGTGCTGTTTGTGTTGATGGCATTGTTCTTGATGTTGATGATGGTGTTGTTGTTGTTGTGCTGATGATGATGGAAAGTATTGTTGTTGATGTTGATAATTTTGTTTTTGTTATGTTGCTGTTGTTCTTGTTGATGTTGATGTTGTTCTGTTGATGTTTGTTGGTTGTTCTTGTTGATGTTGTAGTTGTTCTTGTTGATGGTTGGTGTTGTTCTTGTTTGATGTGGTGTTGTTCTTGTTGATGTTGCTGTTGTTATTGTTGATGTTGGTGTTGTTCTTGTGAAGATGTAGTTGTTCTTGTTGATGTTGTTGTTAGTTCTTGGTTGATGTGCGTAGTGTTTCTTGTTGATGTTGCTGTTGTTCTTGTTGATGTTGTTGTTCTTGTTGATGTTAGTGTTGTTCTTGTTGATGGTTTTGCTGTTCTTGTTGTTGTTGTTGTTGTTTCTTGTTGATGTTGAGTTCTTGTGATGTTGGTGTTCATTCTTGTGATGTTGCTGTTGTTATTGTTGATGTTGTTGCTGTTCTTGTAGATGTTGATGTTGTTTTATTGATGTTGCTTGTTTGTTCATTGTGATGTGCTGTTGTTCTTGTTGATGTTGTTGTTGTTTTGTTGATGTTCTTGTTGATGTTGTTGTTCTTGTTGGTGTTGTTTCTTGTTGATGTTGTTGTTCTTGTTTGAGTGTTGGTGGTGTTCTTGTTGATGTTGTTGTTGTTGATGTTGTTTGTTGTACTTGTTGGTGTTGTTCTTGTTGATGTTGTTGTTTTGTACTTGTTGGTGTTGTCTTGTTGTGTGTTGTTGTACTTGTGGTGTTGTTTCTTGTTGTTGTTTTTTTGTTTGATGTTGTTGTTTGACTTGGTGGTTGTTGTTCTTGATGATGTTGCTATTGTTCTTGTTGATGTTGTTGTTGTTCTGTTGTTGTTGTTCTTGTGGTGTTGGTGTTGTTTCTTGTTGATGTTGTTTTGTTGCTGTTGTGGTTGTACTTGTTGGTGTTGTTCTTTTTGATGTTGGTGTTGTCTTGTTGATGTTGTTGTTGTTCTTGTTGGTGTTGTTCTTGTTGATGTTGCTATTGTTCTTGATTGATGTTGTTGTTGTTCTTGATGATGTTGGTGTTGTTCTGATGTTGCTGTTGTTCTTGTTGATGTGATGTTGTTCTTGTGATGTTGTTGTTGTTCTTGTAGATGTTGCTGTTGTTCTTGATGTTGCTGTTGTTTCGTGTTGATGTTGTTGTTGTTCTTGTTGATGTTTGCTGTTGGTTCTTGTTGATTTGTTGTTGTTCTTGTTGATGTTGTTGTTATTGTTGATGTTGGTGTTGTTCTGTTGATGTTGTTGTTGTTTTGTTGATGTTGTTGTTCTAGTTGTGTTGTTGTTCTTGTTTGTGTTGTTCTTGTTGATGTTGGTGTTGTTCTTGTTGATGTTTTGTTTTCTTGTGTTGGTGTTGTTCTTCTTGATGCTTGGTGTTGTTCTTGCTGATGTTGTTGTTGTTCAGGGTGTTGCTGTTGTTCTTGTTGATGTTGCTGTTGTTCTTGTTGATGTTGTTGTTCTTGTTGATGTTGCTGTTGTTCTTGTTGATGTTGGTGTTGTTCTTGTTGATGCTTGTTGTTGTTCTTGTTGATGTGTTGTTCTTATTGATTGTTGGTGTTTGTTCTTGTTATGTTGGTGTTGTTCTTGTTGATGTTGCTGTTGCTCTTGTTTGATGTTGCTGTTGTTCTTGTTGATGTTGTTGTTGTTCTATTTGTTGTTGGTGTTGTTCTTGTTGATGTTCTTGTTGATGTTGTTGTTCTTGTTCAGTTGTTGTTGTTCTAGTTGATGTTGGTTGTTGTTATAGTTGATTGTTGCTGTTGTTCTTGTTGATGTTGTAGTTGTTCTAGGTTCGATGTTGGTGTTGTTCTTGTTGATGTTGTTCTGTTGATGTTGTTGTTGGTTTTGTTGATGTTGATCTTGTGATGTTGGTCTTGTTTGATGTTGTTCTCTTGCTGTTGTTGTTGTTGATTTGTGTTCTTGTTGATGTTGTTGTTGTTTCTTGTTGGTGTTGTTGTTGTGCTTGTTGATGTCCTGTTCTTGTTGATGTTGTTTTGTTGATGTTGCTGTTGTTTTGTTGATTTGCTATTTACTTGTTTATTGTTGATGTTTTTGTTGTTCTTGTTGATGGTTGCTGGTGTTCTTGTGATGTTCCTGTTGTTCTTGTTGATGTTGTTGTTGCTCTTGTTGATGTTATTGTTGTGTTCTGTTGATGTTGCTGTTGTTTTGTTGCATTTTGCTGTTGTTCTTGGTTGGATGTTGTTGTTGCTTCTTGTTGATGGTGGTGTTGTCTTGTTGATGTTGCTTGTTGTTCTTTTGATGTTGCTGTTGTTCTTGTTGATGTTGTGGTTGTTCTTGTTGATGTTGCTGTTGTTCTAGTGATGTTGCTGTTGTATCTTGTTGATGTTGCTGCTGTTCTTGGTGTTGTTGTTGATTCTTGTTGATGTTGGTGTTGTTCTTGTTGATGTTGATGTTGTTCTTGCTGATGTTGTTATGTTCTTGTTGATGTTGTTGTTCTTGTTGATGTTGTTGTTGTTCATGCTGATGTTGTTGTTGTTCTTGTTGATGTTGGTGTTGGTTCTTGTTGATGTGCTGTATGTTCTTGTTGTTGTTGGGTGTTGTTCTTGTTGTTGTTGGTGTTTGTATTTCTTGTTGATGTTGATGTTTGTTCTTGTTGATTTGGTGTTGTTCTTCGTTGATGTTGGTTGTTGTTCTTGTTGATGTTGTTGTTGTTCTTGTTGATGTTGTTGTTCTTGTTGATGTTGTTGTTCATGCTGATGTTGTTGTTGTTCTTGTGATGTTGTTGTGGTCTTGTTGATGTTGGTGTTGTTTTGTGATGTTGGCCTCTTGTTGATGTTGTTATTGTTGATTGTTGTTGTTCTTGGTTGATGTTTGTTGTTGTTCTTGTGATGTGTGTTTTGTTGTTCTTGATGCATTTGTTGCTAGTTTGTTCTTGAGATGTTGTTGTTGTTATTGTTGAGTGGTGGTGTTCTTGTTGATGTTGAGTATTCTTGCTGTTGTTGGTGTTGTTCTTGCAGAGTTGTTGTTGTTCTTGTTGATGTTGGTGTTGTTCTTGTTGATGTTGTTGTTGTTCTTGTTGTGTTTGCTGTTTGTTCTTGTTAGATGTTGGTGTTCTTGTTGATGTTGTTGTTCTAGTTGATGTTGTTGTTGTTCATGTTGATGTGTTCTTGTTGATGTTAGTGTTGTTCTTGCTGATGTTGCTGTTTGTTCCTTGTTGATGTTGTTGTTGCTCTTGTTGATGATGCTGTTGTTCTTGTTTGATTTTGTTCTTGTTGATGTTGTTCTTGTTGATGTTGTTCTTGTTGATGTGTGTTCTTGTTGATGTTGGTTGTTGCTTATCTTTGTTGATTTTGGCGTTGTTCTTGTTGATGTTGTTGTTGTTCTTGTTAGATGTTGTCTTGTTGATGTTGTTGTTCTTGCATTATGTTGTTGTTGTTTCTTGTTGTGTTTGTTCTTGTTGATGTTGTTCTTGTCTTGATGTTGTGTTGTTCGTTGTTCTTGTTGATGTTGGTGTTGTTCTTGTTGATGTTGGTGTTGTTCTTGTGTTGTTGTTGTTATTGTTGATGTTGGTGTTGTTCTTGTTGTTGTTGTTTCTTGTTGATGTTTCTTGTTGATGTTGTTGTTCTTTGTTGATGTGGCGTGCGGTTGTATTGTTGATGTTGTTGTTGTTCTTGTTGATGTTGTTGTTCTTGTTTGGAAAAATTTTTTTTTGTTGTTCTTGATGATGTTGTTGTTGTTCTTGTTGATGTTGTTCTTGTTGATGTTGTTTCTTGTTGTTGTTGTTGTTCTTGTTGATGTTGTTGTTGTTATTGTTGAGTGTTGGATGTTCTTCTTGTTGATGTTGCTGTTGTTCTTGTGATGTTGCTGTTGTTCTGTTGATGTTGTTGTTTTGTTGATGTTGTTGTTTATTGCTGATGTTGTTGTTCTTGTTGATGTTGGTGTTGGTTTCTTGTTGATGTTGTTTCTTGTTGATGTTGTTCTTGTTGATGTTGTTGTTCTTGTTGATGTTGTTGTTGTTCTTGTTGATTTGGTAGTTGTTCTTGTGTGTTGTTGTTCTTGCTGAGGTTGTTGTTGTTCTTGTTGATGTTGCTGTTGTTCTTGTTGATGTTGCTGTTGTTCTTGTTGATGTTGCTGTTGTTCTTGTAGATGTTGTTGTTGTTCTTGTTGATGTTGTTGTTCTTGTTGATGTTGTTGTTATTCTTGTTGATGTTGCTGTTGTCTTGTTGATGTTGCTGTTGTTCTTGTTGATGTTGTGTTGTTCTTGTGATCGTTGGTGTTGTTCTTGCTGATGTTGTTGTAGTCTTGTTGATTGTTGGTGTTGTTCTTGTTGGTGTTGTTCTTAGTTGATGTTGTGTTGCTTCTTGTTGATATTGCTCTGTTGTTCTTGTAGATGTTGTTGTTGTTCTTGTTGATGTTGTTGTTCTTGTGATGTTGTTGTTGTTCTTGTTGATGTTGGTGTTGTTCTTGTTGATGTTGTTCTTGTTGATGTTCTTGTTCTTGTTGATGTTGTTGTTGTTGTTCATACTGATGGTTGTTGTTCTTGTTGATGTTGTTTCTGTTCTTGTTGATGTTGGTGTTGTTCTGTTGATGTTGTTCTTGTTGATGGTTGTTCTTGTTTGATGTTGTTCTTGTTCTTCGTTGATGTTGGTGTTGTTCTTGCTGATGTTGCTGTTGTTCTTGTTGATGTTGTTGTTGCTCTTGTTGATGTTGTTGTTGTTCTTGTTTGATGTTGTTCTTGTTGATGTTGTTCTTGTTGATGTTGTTCTTGTTGATGTTGTTCTTGTTGATGTTGTTGTTGTTCTTGTTGATGTTGGTGTTGTTCTTGCTGATGTTGCTGTTGTTTTTGATGATGTTGTTGTTGCCTCTTGTTGATGTTGTTTGGTTGTTCTTGTGACTGTTGTCTTGTTGAGTTTGCTGTTGTTCTTGATGATGTTGTTGTTGTTCTTTGCTGATGTTGGTTGTTGTTCTTGTTGATGTTGCTGTTGTTCTTGTTGATGTTGCTGTTGTTCTTGTTGATGTTGTTGTCCTTTTGTTGATGTTGTTGTTCTTGCTGATGTTGTTGTTGTCTTTGTTGATGTTGTGGTGTTCTTTTAGATGTCTGTTACCAGCTAGCTTGATGTTGTTCTTGTTGATGTTGTTGTTCTGTTTGATGTTGTTGTTCTTGGTGATGTTGGTGATTGTTCTTCTTGTTGATGTTGTTGTTCATTGCTGATGTTGTTGTTGTTCTATGTTGATGTTGGGTTTGATTCATGTCTCTGAATGTTACGAGTGCTTGTGTCTGTTGATGTTCTTGTTTGATGTTGGTGTTCTTGTTGATGTTGTTGTTGTTTCTTGTTGATGTTGTGATGTTCTTGTGATGTTGCTCGTTGTTCTTGTAGATGTTGTTGTTGTTCATTGTTGATGTTGTTGTTCTTGCTGATGTTGTTGTTGTTATTGTTGATGTTAGTGTTGTTCTTGATATTGTGTTGTTTTGTTGATGTTGCTGTTGTTCGTGATTGATGTTTGCTGTTGTTCTTGTCGATGTTGCTGTTGTCTTGATGTTGCTGTTGTCTTGTTGATGTTGTTCTTGTTGATGGTGCGGTTGTTCATTGTTGATGTTGCTTGTTGTTCTTGTTGATGTTGTTGTTCTTGCTGCATGTAGTGGTTCTTGTTGATGTTGTGATGTTCTGTTGATGTTGCTGATTGTTTTTGTTGATGGTGTTTTTTTGGGTTTCTTGCTGATGTGCTGTTGTTCTTGTTGATGTTGCTGTTGTTCTTTGTTGATGTTGTTGTTCGTGTTGATGTTGCTGTGGTCTTGTTGATGTTGTGATTCTTGCTGATTTGCTGTTGTTGCTTGTTGATGTTGCTGCTGTTCTTGATGATGTTGTTCTTGTTGATGTACTGTTGTTCTTGTTGATGTTGCTGTTGTTCTTGTTGATGTTGCTGTCTTGTATGATGTATGTTTGTTCTTGCTGATGTTGTGTTGTTCTTGTTGATGTTGCTTCTTGTTCTTGTTGATGATGTTGTTCCTTCGTCGAATTGTCTGTTCGCCTGTTGTATCTTTTTGGTTGATGATGCTGTTGTTCTTGTTGTTGTTGTTGTTCTTGTTGATGTTGCTCTTGCTGATGATGTGTTGTTCTTGTTGATGTTGTGTTGTTCTTGTTGATGTAGTTTTGTTGATGTTGTGTTGTTCTTGTTGTGGTTGTTGTTGATCTTGCTGATGTTCTGTTGTTTGTCTCTTGTTGCATGTATAGCTGATTGTCTCAGTGATTCATAATATTACTATATATCTTAAATATAATAACAATAATCATAATATAATTAAATATTCATAATAATAAAATTTAATTTTAATTATTAATATATCATTATTTTATTACAATAATCATAACACATATTAACAATAATCATATTAATAAATATTAAATTATATAATAATATAATATAATTACTAAAATATCATACACATACATAAAATATCATATATAATAATTACTCATAAGATAATAATATAATCATAATAATAATTTATAAAAAGACTCCATCCCTCCTCAACCTCACTCCTATATAATTATAAAATAATCATAAGTATATACTAAAATCAATCATCATTTATTTTGATACACTACGTATAACTAAGATTATTCTCTGATTGATTTTGATTTCTTGTTGATGAAATGATTGCTTGTTCTTGTTGATTGTGCTGCTGTTCTGCTTCCACAGGTCTTTGTTCATTATTTTAGAACGTTGGAAGTTGTTCCTTGATGTATGTTGTGATTGTTAGACTTTTGTAGATGTTGTTTTGTTGTTCTTGTTTGATATTGCAGTGTTTGTTCGGTTGGCTGCATGTCTCAACGTGTTGTTGAACTAGCTCCTCTTGTTGATATTTGGTGTTTGTTCATTTGGCTTGATGTTGTTGATTGTTCTTTGTTGATGTCTGCTGTTGTTCTTGTTGCTGTTGTTGTTGCTTCTTGTTGATGTGCTTGTTGATGTTGCTGTGTTTTTGCTGTATGTTGTTTTTTGTTTGTTGTCTTGTGATGTTGTTGTTGTTGAGGTTGCTGTCTTGTTTTCTTGCTGATGTTGTTGTTGTTCTTGTTGATGTTTGTTGTTGTGATGTTGGCTGTTGTTTATTGATGATGTATTTGCAGTTGTTCTTGTTTGATGTTCTTGCTTGATGTTTGTTTTGGGGGTTTATTCTTGTTGATGTGGATGTTGTCTTGTTGATGTTGGTGTTGTTCTTGTTGATGTTGGTGGTTGTTCTTGTTGATGTTGTAGTTCTTGTTGATGTTGCTGTTGTTCTTGTAGATGTTTGTTCGTTGATGTTGCTGTGTTCTTGTTGATGTATGTTCTTACTTGATGTATGCTAAGTTGTTCTTTTTGATGTTGTATGCTTGTTCATTGCTCTGATGATGTTGTTGTGTTGTTGTTGTTGTTGTTTTCTGATGTTCGTGTTGTTTTGTGATGTTGTTGTTGTTGTTTCCTTTGCTGATGTTGGTGTTGTTTTGCTGATGTTGTTGTTGTTGTTGTTGCTGATGTTGTTGTTGTTCTGCTAGATGTTGTTGTTGTACTTGCTGATGTGTTTTTGTTGTTGTGATGTTGTTGTTGTTCTTGCTGATGGATGTTGTTGTCTTGCTGGACCCCCCCCCTTACCACAAAACCCCCAACCACCTCACTAAATTTGTTTATAATAATAAATAATTCAAGTCCATCCTACAATCCACCCACGCAAATATGTATGCTCACGCTCGAGAGATTCTCGCATGCTCAGTCGAACCGCGCCGCTCACTCCGCACTCTCATATTCCTAGCACCCCCCCCCCTTGCATCTACAAACTCCCCCCCCCTGACCCCCCCCCCCCATACTCTGTGTCGTCCTACAGTATGAGTTCACCATGTCCCTAGACACCTATCTCAGATACCCACTCCCCCCCCCTAAAGATACCCCACCCTTCGTGAGACATCCTCAGGTAATCTTAAAAACTGACTCATTATCGGGTTAGAAACTTGAGTAGTGTTGCTTCTCACACGCTCTCTTGCCTTCACTTGTTCACGTGAAAAGTCACCTAATATTCTTAAACCCTGAAGGCTGTGCAGGTGTTCCAAGCTATGTTGTCTTCAGTTGGTTGTCTTCTTCATGGTATGTTATAGTCATGTGTGTTGTCTTCTTCATGGTATGTTGGTAGTCATGTATGTTGTCTTCGTCATGGTATGTTGTAGTCAGTGTGTTGTCTTCTTCATGGTATGTGTAGTTCATGTGTGTTGTCTTCTTCATGGTATGTTGTAGTCATGTGTGTTGTCATTATTCATGGTATGTTGTAGTCATGTGTGTTGTCTTCTTCATGGTATGTTGTAGTCATGTGTGTGTCTTCTTCATGGTATGTTGTAGTCATGGTGTTGTCTTCTTCATGGTATGTTGTAGTCTGTATGTTGTCTTCTTCATGAGTATGTTGTAGTCTTGTATGTTGTCTTCTTCATGTATGTTGTAGTCATGTAAGTTGTCTTCTTCATGGTATGTTGTAGTCACTGTGCTGTTGTCTTCTTCATGGTATGTTGGTAGTCATGTGTGTAGTCTTCTTCATGGTATGTTTTGTAGTCTGTGTGTTGTTTCTTCATGGTTATGTTGTAGTCATGTATGTGTCTTCTTCATGGTCATGTTGTAGTCATGTGTGTTGTCTTCTTCATGGTATGTTGTAGTCCTGTGTGTTGTCTTCTTCTGGTATGTTGTATAGTCATGTGTGTTGTCTTCTTCATGGTATGTTTGTTGTCTTGTTGTGTTGTCTCTTCATGGTTATGTTGTAGTCATGTGTGTTGTCTTATTCATGGTATGTTGTAGTTGTGGGAATTTTTTTGCATAATTTTCCTAATGTAGAACATATGATCAATTACATAATAATTGTGTATTAAATGTGATGCTATTTATACCCTTCGGAGAAATTTCGAGGGGCTGGGGAGATGCAGAAACTGCCCGGGGGGAGTGATGCAGACGGGAGTCACCATATTGGAATTTAATTTATGAACAATTGTCTGAATTTTATGCATGTAATTAGGCGTTCTCGAAAGGTCAATGGTGTAATTTTAAAATTGTGACACGTTCCTGCTGCGAATTGGCAACAAGGAGAGAAATAGAAGACGCCATTTGTAATTTTGTGAGCACTGGTTGTTGCAGAAATTCTGCTAATAATTCGACATCTTCCGAGCCAAATTGGGTCGGGTTTCGGCCTGAATATATAATAAAAATGCCACGTGTTTACTGTCCCCTGCTGAAGAACTGGGACAGGAAATTTGCGGGACCTCAAGAATTATGCGTGTTTGGCAGAAGATAAGGGATACAACCATCACCCACAGGAAAATGCGCCATTAGTCCTTGCATTTAGATCTCTAACTGGTCAGTGTAGGGTCTAGGTGTTAGGAAGGTGTTGTGGTGTGATCTATCTACAGTAATTAAGTGGTAAGTGGTAATACATTTTTTTTGTGCGCCCAGCAAGCCTAATCATGCAGTCCACATTATTTTATACTTTACCATTATTGGTATTTAGTTAGTTTTAGTTTAATATGTTTATTATGCACCCCATACGCATCTTGTGGGCGGTAGTCAAAAGATTACAGAGGTACATAATGGGTCCAGGGACTGGGCCCCAAAGTTTTGATAGCTGAGAAAGTTACAAAGGCAATGAACTCCAGGTAGATCTGGTCACATATGACAAGTTACAAAAGTATTTACAAATTACAGAGGTGCATAATGGGTCCAGGGACTGGGCCCCCAGAGTTTTGATAGCTGAACTAGGTACAAAGGTAATGAAATCACAAGTTACAAAGATAATGAATCCTGTAAGTAAAGTTACTTACTTACGTTTATACATGGCTACAATCATGAGCAAATTATAGAGTAATGAGCAATTCACACGTCCACACCCGGTCACAACTGTAGTGAGGTATTGGTGCAAATATTAATTGTTGGGTCCACACACACACACACACACACACACACACACACACACACACACACACACACACACACACACACACACACCCACCCACACACACACACACACACACACACACTAGGTGAGTACACTCACTAGGTGAGTACACACACACACACAGTGGTATCACAGTGGGCGCCTGTTACGAGCGGGGTCCCACAGGGGTCAGTTCTAGGACCAGTGCTATTTTTTATATATGTGAACAACATGATGGAAGGAATAGACTCTGAAGTGTCCCTGTTCGCAGATGACGTGAAGTTGATGAGAAGAATTAAATCGGACGAGGATGAGGCAGGACTGCAAAGAGACCTGGAGAGGCTGGACATGTGGTCCAGTAACTGGCTTCTCGAATTCAGTCCAGCCAAATGCAAAGTCATGAAGATTGGGGAGGGGCAAAGAAGACCGCAGACAGAGTATAGGCTAGGTGGACAAAGACTACAGACCTCACTCAGGGAGAAAGACCTTGGGGTGAGCACATCACCGGAGGCACACATCAACCAAATAACTGCTGCAGCATACGGGCGCCTGGCAAACCTGAGAATAGCGTTCCGATACCTTAATAAGGAATCGTTCAAGACACTGTACACTGTGTATGTTAGGCCCATACTGGAGTATGCAACACCAGTCTGGAACCCACACCTGGTCAAGCACGTCAAGAAGTTAGAGAAAGTACAAAGGTTTGCAACAAGGCTAGTCCCAGAGCTCAAGGGAATGTCGTACGAGGAAAGGTTAAGGAAATCGGACTGACGACACTGGAGGACAGAAGGGTCAGGGGAGACATGATAACGACATACAAGATACTGCGGGGAATAAACAAGGTGGACAGAGATAGGATGTTCCAGAGAGGGGACACAGGGACAAGGGGTCACAACTGAAGCTGAAGACTCAGACGAGTCACAGGGACGTTAGGAAGTATTTCTTCAGTCATAGAGTTGTCAGCAAGTGGAATAGCCTAGCAAGTGAAGTAGTGGAGGCAGGAACCATACATAGTTTTAAGAAGAGGTATGACAAAGCTCAGGAAGCAGAGAGAGAGAGGATCCAGTAGCGATCAGTGAAGAGGCGGGGCCAGGAGCTGAGTCTCGACCCCTGCAACCACAATTAGGTGAGTACAATTAGGTGAGTACACACACACACACACACACACAAACAAGAACAGTAACTAGAAATAAAATAGAAGAAAACCCAGAGGGGTGTATGTATACATATGCTTGTACATGTATGTGTAGTGTGACCTAAGTGCAAGTAGAAGTAGCAAGACGGGCCAGGAGCTCGGACTCGACCCCCACAACCTCAACTAGGTGAGTACACACACACACACACACACACACACACACACACACACACACACACACACACACACAATGTGATGTATCACACAGCGTGAACAAGCTAGCCAGAAAGGGGATATATATATGTATACATAAATATATATAAGCAGAGGTGGTGGCAGCAGTAGGCCTGAGGGAGTAGGCCGCCATAACAGGTTGGGTGTCATCACAAATAAGTAGGGTACTT
>NW_026504506.1:0-12638 GCF_026875155.1 Cherax quadricarinatus
CAAACTGCAAGTTTGTCAAGGTTTTGACCAGAACAAGGGGTATTAGGAAACCAGAACAAGAGGGTATAGGAAACCAGAAAAATATTAGGAACCAGACAAGTATGGACTGGGAAACTAGAAAAAGTAGGATAGGAACCAGAAAAAGATGTAATAAACCCAGAACAAGTATGGTACTAGGAGCCAGAACAAGTATGGTACTAGGAACAGAAATATATATAAAAGAACCGAAGCACAAGGCTATAACTAGGAACTAGAACAAAGTATGGACTAGGAACAGAACAAGATGATAATGGAACCAGAACAAGTATGGTACTAGGAGCCAAAACCCAAGCTTGGTACTAGGAACCAGAACCAAGCATGTACTAGGAACCAGAACAAGTATGGTATAGGAAACCAAAACCAAGTATGGTACTAGGAACCAGAACAATTTATGGGTACTATGAGGAACCAGAACAAGCATGGTACTAGGACCCAGAAAAGCATGGTACTAGGAACCAAAAACAAGTATGGTACTAGGAACTAGAACAAGTATGGTACTAGGAACCAGAACAAGTATGATAATAGGAACCAGAACAAGTATGGTACTAGGAGCCAGAACAAGCATGGTACTAGGAACCAGAACAAGTATGGTACTAGGAACCAGAACAAGTATGGTACTAGGAACCAGAACAAGTATGGTACTAGGAACCAGAACAAGCATGGTACTAGGAACCAGAACAAGTATGGTACTAGGAACTAGAACAAGTATGGTACTAGGAACCAGAACAAGTATGATAATAGGAACCAGAACAAGTATGGTACTAGGAGCCAGAACAAGCATGGTACTAGGAGCCAGAACAAGCATGGTACTAGGAACCAGAACAAGTATGGTACTAGGAACCAGAACAAGCATGTTACTAGGAACCAGAACAAGTATGGTACTAGGGGGAAGGGAACTCAATTTTGTAGTATCCTCAGTAAGAGGACAGGCTTCAAACACCTTTCATTATACAGTGTGAAGGATTACTCAGCCCTGTAACAACTTCAGACAGTATTACCAAGGCTGACTACTCCTCAGGAAAATTAATGAATAGAAAAAGAAATAATTCACGAAGATAAACACTTTATTATTTATTAATGCAAACATAAAACATTGAAATATGAAGGTGTATCCTACTTGAAAGAAAAATGAAAAATGAAATGGAAAAATGACATTTGAATTCAACGCTAATATGTACAGTTATACTGGGGTGTCTGGTGGAGGTTGACACCGTCTTGTAGAAATTATAGCCGTTTTCTGATGATGTGCGGGGGGGGGGGGGGTCACAGGGGTTGGTTGACAACCCCAACGATAGTTCTTCACAGAGTCTATAGCCTTGAATAGTCAGTCCAGATGACAGGCACGCAGGTTCTTTACCACTGCAAAGATGAGGGGTAGTGTCCTGTACAATTAATCAGGTAGGTAGATCATAAATGACGTCTCATGGGCTGTTTCAGTCCGTCTCCTTCAACACTTCTCGTTGGTTGGCAGGTGACCCGATCTGTCATTCCAAGAGTTGTGCTGGGAGCTGTGAGTCGAGTGATTACTGTTTGGCCGGAGCCTCACACGTCACCTTTCGGGGTGGGGAGAAAAGGGGGGAGGGGATAGTGGGAGCTAGACTGACCCTACCTTAACAAGCAGCCGGCAATCAAACTATCGTTACCATATACTCGCTCGCTGCTCCCATCTGTTGAACTTTTCCCTCACATACAGCAATAAAGGAGTGAAACAGGTTGCCTGAACATGTCCTAGCATGTCCTAGCATGAACAGTTCAGGATGAAAGCTAAAATGTTGGTAATGAGTGAAGCTACAGAAAGAGAGGAGAGTAATTTCTTGTATAGATAACATTCATGCATCTGTTATTGTATGTTGATCTTTTCTTTATGTAAACAATTCAGTTTAGCTTATTCCTTGTATGTCAGCTTTTATTGTAAGTGATTTTCACACAGTTGACTTACTTAGCTGTTTTAGCTTTTATGATTTAAATAATAAAGATATTATTATTATATTATTATATTATTAAAACATTACAAGGACCCCAATAGAAATCAGTAATTTTGTCTGACTTTTTTGGGCCATCCTAGGTAATTTACACTATGTATGATAATTGTAGTTATATGTAGCTGTGCCTATAACACTTACTTATTTTGCTGGTTCCAGTAATTTTGAATGATCGACTTTCCACTGGGAAACCCGCCTACTATAACATGATCTACTTCCACTGAGGAAACGCTATACTAACATGATACTTCTTCCACTGAGGAATACCGCCTTCTACTATCTGATCTACTGCCACTGTGGAAACAGCCCTCTACTAAACATGATCTACTTCCACTGAGATATCCGCCTAATACTAACATGATTCTACTTTCCACTGAGGAAACCCGCGACTAATAACATTGATCTACGCCACTGAGGAAACCCGCCTACTACTAACATGATCTACTTCCACTGAGGAAACCCGCCTACTACTAACATGATCTACTTCCACTGAGGAAACCCGCCTACTACTAACATGATCTACTTCCACTGAGGAAACCCGCCTACTACTAACATGATCTACTTCCACTGAGGAAACCCGCCTACTAACATGATCTACTTCCACTGAGGAAACCCGCCTACTACTAACATGATCTACTTCCACTGAGGAAACCCCGCCCTACTACTAACATGATCTATTCATGAGGAAACCCCGCCTATACTAACATGATCTACTTCCACTGAGAAACCCGCCTACTACTAACATGATCTACTTCCATGTCGGATAACCGCCCTACTACTAACATGTTCTACTTCCACTGAGGAAACCGCCTACTCAAACATGATCTTCTTCCATGAGGGAAAAACCAGCCTACTACTAACATGATCTACTTGCACTGAGGAAACCGCCTACTACTTAACATGATATACCTTCCACTGAGGAAACCGCCTAACTACTAAACATGATTACTTCACTGAGGAAACCGACTACTACTAACATGATCTACTTCCACTGAGGAAACCCGCCTACTACTAAAATGATTACTTTCCTCTGAGAAACCCGCTACTACTAATTTTTGATCTACTTCCACTGAGGGAAACCCGCTACTACTAACATGATTACTTCCACTGAGGAACCCGCCTACTACTAACTGATCTACTCCATCCAATGAGGAAAACCCGCCTACTCTAAATGATCTACTTCCACTGAGGAAACCCATCCTACTACATTGATCTACTTCCACTGAGGAAAACCCGCCTACTACTATACATGATCTACTTCCACTGAGGGAAAACCCACCTATTCGAACATGATACTTCCACTGAGGAAACCCACACTACTACTAAACATGATCTACTTCCACTGAGGAAACCCACCCATAATACGAAACTTGATCTACTTCCACTGAGGAAAACCCACCTACTACTAACTAATCTACTTCCACTGAAGGGATACCCACCTACTACTAAACATGATCTACTTCCACTTTGAGGAAACCCGCTACTACTAACATTGATCTACTTCCAATGAGGAAAACCCGCCTACTACTGACATGATCTAATTCCACTGAGGAAACCCGCTACACTGACATGAACTTCTTCCATGACGGAAACCCGCTAATACTAACATGATCTACTTCCATGGGAAACCGCCTACTACTGACTGATCTACTTCCACTGAGGAAAACCCGCATACTATAACATGATTTACTTCCATGAGGAAACCCGCCTACTATAAACATGATTTACTTCCACTGAGGAGGAACCGCTACTACTGACATGATCTACTTCCACTGAGGAAACCCGCCTATATGACATGATCTACTTCCACTGAGGGAAACCCGCCTAATATGATCATGATTACTTCCACTGAGGAAACCCGCCTACTACTAACATGATCTACTTCCACTGAGGAAACCCGCCTACTACTAACATGATCTACTTCCACTGAGGAAACCCGCCTACTACTAACATGATCTACTTCCATGAGGAAAACCCGCCTACTACTAAAACATGATCTACTTCCACTGAGTAAACCCGGCCACCCTTACTTCTAACAATGTTCTACTTCCACGAGGGGAAACCCACCTACTACTAACATGATCTACTTCCATGAGGGGAAACCAGCCACTAACTAACCTGATCTACTTCCACTGAGGAAACCCACTACTACTAAACATTGATCTACTTCCACTGAGGAAACCCGCCTACTACTAACATGATCTACTTCCACTGAGGAAACCCACCTACTACTAACATGATCTACTTCCACTGAGGAAACCCGCCTACTACTAACATGATCTACTTCCACTGAGGAAACCCGCCTACTACTAACATGATCTACTTCCACTGAGGTAACCACCTTTACTACTAAATGTCTACTTCCACTGAGGAAACCCGCCTACTACTAACATGATCTACTTCCACTGAGGAAACCCGCCTACTACTAACATGATCTACTTCCACTGAGGAAACCCGCCTACTACTAACATGATCTACTTCCACTGAGGAAACCCACCTACTACTAACATGATCTACTTCCACTGAGGAAACCCGCCTACTACTAACATGATCTACTTCCACTGAGGAAACCCGCCTACTACTAACATGATCTACTTCCACTGAGGAAACCCGCCTACTACAAACATGATCTACTTCCACTGAGGAAACCCGCCTACTACTAACATGATCTACTTCCACTGAGGAAACCGGACTACTAACATGATCTACTTCCACTGAGGAAACCTGCCTACTACTAACATGATCTACTTCCACTGAGGAACCACCTACTACTAACATGATCTACTTCCACTGAGGAAACCCGCCTACTACTAACATGATCTACTTCCACTGAGGAAACCCGCCTACTACTAACATGATCTACTTCCACTGAGGAAACCCGCCTACTTCTAACATGATCTACTTCCACTGAGGAAAACCGCCTACTACTAACATGATCTACTTCCACTGAGGAAACCCGCCTACTACTAACATGATCTACTTCATGAGGAAACCTGCCCTACTACTAACATGATTCTACTTCACGGAGGAAACAGCCCTTACTACTAAAATGATCTACGTCCACTGAGGAAACCCACCTACTACTAACATGATTACTTCCGAGGAAAACCCGCTCTACTACTAACTTGATCTACTTCCACTGAGAAAACCCCGCCTCTACTAAATGATATACGTCCATGAGGAAACCGCCTACTATACATGATCTACTTACAATGAGGAGGAAACGCCTTACTACTAACATGATCTACTTCCACTGAGGAAACCCGCCTACTACTAACATGATCTACTTCCACTGAGGAAACCCGCCTACTACTAACATGATCTACTTCCACTGAGGAACCCTCCCCCCCTACTACTAAAATGATCTACTTCCACTGAGGAAACCCGCCTACTACTAACATGATCTACTTCCACTGAGGAAACCCGCCTACTACTAACATGAACTACTTCCACTGAGGAAACCCGCATACTACTAACATGATCTACTTCCACTGAGGAAAACTGCCTACTACTAACATGATCTACTTCCACTGAGGAAACCCGCCTATACTAACATGATCTATTCACACTGAGGAAAACCCGTCCTCTACTACTAACATGATCTACTTCCACTGAGGAAACCCGGGGCCCTAACTTTAACATGATCTACTTCCACTGAGGAAACCCGCCTACTACTAACATGATCTACTTCCACTGAGGAAACCCGCCTACTACTAACATGATCTACTTCCACTGAGGAAACCCGCCTACTACTAACATGATCTCTTCACTGAGGGAAACCCGCCTACAATAACATGATCTTACTTCCACAGAGGAAACCCGCATACTCTAACATGATCTACTTCCACTGAGGAAACGCCCCCCCTACTTCCTAACATGATCACTTCCACTGTGGGGAAACCGCCTTACACTAACATGATCTACTTCCACTGAGGAAACCCGCCTACTACTAACATGATCTACTTCCACTGAGGAAACCCGCCTACTACTAACATGATCTATTTCCACTGAGGAAAAAACCGCCTACATTACGAACATGTATCTACTTCACTGAGGAAACCCGCCCCTACTATAACATGAAATTTTCCTACTTCTCACTGAGGAAACCCGCCTACTATAACTTGATCTTCTTCCCACTGAGGAAACCCACTACTACTAACCATGATCTACATCCGCTGAGGAATCCGCTACTCCTAACATGATCTACTTTCACTGAGGTAAACCCATTACTACTAACATGATCTTTCTTCCACTGAGAACCCGCCCCTACTATATCACATGATCTACTTCGTTGAGGAAACCCGCCTACTACTAACATGATCTACTTCCACTGAGGAAACCCACCTACTACTAACATGATCTACTTCCACTGAGGAAACCCGCCTACTACTAACATGATCTACTTCCACTGAGGAAAACCGCCTACTACTAACATGATCTACTTCCACTGAGGTAACCGCCTATACTATCATGATCTACTTCCATGAGGGAGGAAACCCGCCTACTACTAACATGATCTACTTCCACTGAGGAAACCCGCCTACTACTAACATGATCTACTTCCACTGAGGAAACCCGCCTACTTCTAACATGATCTACTTCCACTGAGGAAACCCGCCTACTACTAACATGATCTACTTCCACTGAGGAAGGAAACCCCTACTACTACATGCTTACTTCCACTCGAGGAACCAGCCCCTACTACTAACATGATCTACTTCCACTGAGGAAACCCGCCTACTACTAACATGATCTACTTCCACTGAGGAAACCCGCCTACTACTAACATGATCTACTTCCACTGAGGAAACCCGCCTACTACTAACATGATCTACTTCCACTGAGGAAACCCGCCTACTACTAACATGATCTACTTCCACTGAGGAAACCCGCCCTATACTAACATGATCTACTTCCACTGAGGGAAACCCCGCCCCCCCTACTACTAACATTAATCTACTTCCACTGAGGAAACCGCCTACTACTACATTGATTACTTACACTGAGGAAACCCACCTACTACTAACTGTTCTTACTTCCACTGTGGAACCCCGCCTTACTACTAACATGATCTACTTCCACTGAGGAACCACTACTACTAACATGATCTACTTCCACTGAGGAAACCCGCCTACTACTAACATGATCTACTTCCACTGAGGAAAACCGACTAATACCTAACATGATCTACTTCCAATGAGGAAACCCGCCTACTACTAACATGATCTACTTCCACTGAGGAAACCCGCCTACTACTAACATGGATCTTACTTCCAATGTGGAAACCGCCTATACTAAATGGGATCTTCTTCCACTGAGGAGGGAAATCCGGCTATACTAACTTGGTCTACTTCCACTGAGGAAAACCCGCCTACTACTAAATGATCTACTCCACTGAGGAAACCCGCCTACTACTAACATGATCTACTTACATGGGAACCCCCTACTACTAAAATGATTATTCCACTGAGGAAACCGCCTACTACTAACATGATCTACTTCCACTGAGGAAACCCGCTACTGTAACATGTTCTTCTTCCACTGAGGAAACCCGCCTACTACTAACATGATCTACTTCCACTGAGGAAACCCACCTACTACTAACATGATCTACTTCCACTGAGGAAACCCGCCTACTACTAACATGATCTACTTCCACTCGAGGGAAACCGCCTACTACAACATGATTTTTCTTACTTCCATGAGGAAACCCGCCTACTTGAACATGATCTATTTCCACTGAGGAAACCCGCCTACTACTAACATGATCTACTTCCACTGAGGAAACCCGCCTACTACTAACATGATCTACTTCCACTGAGGAAACCGCTACTACTAACATAATATCTACTCCACTCTGGAAAACCCGCCTACTACTAACATGATCTACTTCCACTGAGGAAACCTGCCTACTACTAACATGATCTACTTCCACTGAGGAAACCCGCCTACTACTAACATGATCTACTTCCACTGAGGAAACCCGCCTACTACTAACATGATCTACTTCCACTGAGGAAACCTGCCTACTACTAACATGATCTACTTCCACTGAGGAAACCCGCCTACTACTAACATGATCTACTTCCACTGAGGAAACCCGCATACTAACAAACATTGATCTACTTCCATGAGGAAACCCGCCTACTTACTAACCTTTATCTGCTGCTATGAGGAAACCCGCCTACTTCTAATGATCTTACTTCCACTGTAGGAAACCCTCCTATACCTAACATGATTACTTCCATGAGGAAACCCCGCCTACTACTAACATGAATCTACTTCCACTGAGGAATACCACTACTCGAACATGTTCTATTCCCACTGAGGAAACCCGCCCCCTACTAACATGATCTACTTCCAATGAGGAAACCGCCCATACTTACTAGCATGATTTCTACTTCCAATGAGGAAACCCACCTACTTATATCATGATCTACTTCATGAGAAACCCGCCTACTTCTAACATGGATTACTTCCACTGAGGAAACCGGCCTACTATAACATGATATACTTCATGAGAAACCCGCCAACTACTAACTTGATCTAATTCCACTGAGGGAAAACCCGCCTTACTACTAACCTTTATCTGTGCTTACTGAGAGAAAACCGCCTATACTAACATGATCTACTTCCATGAGGAAGACCGCCTATAACTGACATGATCTACTTCCACTGAGGAAACCCGCCTACTACTAACATGATCTACTTCCACTGAGGAAACCCGCCTACTACTAACATGATCTACTTCCACTGAGGAAACCCGCCTACTACTAACCTTTATCTGCTGCTACTGAGGAACCCGCCCCTATACTAACTATGTTCACTTCACTGAGAAACCGCCTAATTCTAAACATGATCTACTTCCACTGTGGAAACCCGCTACGATATTGGATTTACTTCCACTGAGGAAACCGCCTACTTCTAACCTTTATCTGCTGCTACGATTCTGACTTACACATAAGCCCACTTCTTCCTGTGCGTCAAGATTCATCAAGACGACGGTTCTGAACATCTGCTGCTGGACTGAGTGTGGCATGCTAAGAGTACATTATGCTAAGAGTACATCACATTTTATTTTGGGTATGTCACACACGCAAGTCTGGTCGAAGGTGGTTCTTACCGTGTTCTCTTGCTTGCAATTTGCCTTTTCTCTACATAATCATCCGTAACCCTAATATTTTCTATAATTGCTTGCTGTGTGGTGAGGGGAAATATTAATAAGTATTTACTCACCTCTGTTCTGTTGCTGGTTTCTCCTCTCTACCTGGTCATGTGCTACAACCAGGTGTGCAGGCCACAAGGACTACACCTGTTGCTCGTAATACTGAGGGGACTGATTACCTCATCTGCATGCTCGTCAGTATACTGTTTTTGTTTTTAATTGAGACACTTGTGAGGAGAAAGTGTTTCATTGAGCACTCAGAATAAAGCTTCTCCAAATGTGCTCATGTGTCTCATTTATCAGTTTGTTCGCTCTTATTTAATAAAAACTTTTTATTCAAATTCCTGTTTTGTTCCTGAATTGTACACAAATTTTGTGCCTTTTTGTTCCCTGTTTGTTCATAAATATTGTGCCTTTTTTTTCCTTGTATTGTACTGATAAAGTCACTGTTTGGTGAAACTTCTATGTAACAAGATACCCAGTTGTTGCACCTGTCTAAATTCCACTATTTCTAAAAATACGGTGCTTTGAGAAACCTCAGAATGAGCATCAGTAAAAACTCCAGTCTCCTTCTAATCTTCCATCGTGCTTTCTGTATTGTTCCGATGAAGTCGCTGGCTGGCCAACACGCTTCATGTTAAAACATATTCCATGTAGTTCACAAGTGTCGAAAATCATCAACATGGCCTGGAGTAACATCAACCCTGGTGGTCAATTGTTGAAGGTTCTCCACGAAGTTTTTTCATGGTACTATAATGGTTGGCTTTACAAAAGTACCATATAGATCATGGTACTATAAAGGATTGCTTTCACATAAGTACCATGTAGATCATGATACTATAAAGTTTGTTCACAACAAGTACCATGTTGATCATGGTACTATAACGGTTGCTTACAATAAGTACAATGTAGATCATCGGTACTATAAAGGTACGCTTTCAATAAGTACCATGTAGATCATGGTACTATAAAGGTAGCTTCACAATAAGTACCATGTAGATCATAGTACTATAAAGGTTGCTTCACAACAAGTACCATGTAGATCAAGTGACTTTGTCAATGGTCCAAGTCGGACCGAAACGTCGTCGTAAGCTTCTCTCTTTTATGTGCGGGTTATTTGTGTATAGATCAAGTCGATTACATCATCTAACTACCTTATCTTTTGTATATAGTTCTACTGTCTTAAAAGTATATCTTTGAATTTGTGTTGATAAAGCCACTGGATGGCGAAACGTCTACAGTAAAGACGCCCAAATGTGACACGTGTCTAATTCTTCATAGATCAAAATTAACCCATTTTACATACAGGCCATAGATAATTAGTAAGACACATGTGTTAAAGTTAGGTATCTTTATTTCGAAACATTTCACCTACGTAGTAAATTTCTTCAATTGAATACAGAGGAGACGGCAGAAGCAGGTGAGATGTAAAGACGATGTAACTCAGTCAGTCCATCACGTTTGAAGATGCAGTTTTGGGTGGTCAGTCCTCAGCAGGAGAAAGCTCTAAATATCTGGAACAAGGGAATTTAAAAAAAGGTACTAATACGTTGTCAAACTAGGCGCAGAAACTTACGAAGGAAAAGGGCCCTTGGGTGGTAATTTGTCATTTTTAACCCTTTTCGTCCCTTTAAACCCCAACCTTTCTATGAATTATAAGCTGTGGCTACTTACAAAAATTTCAAGTTATAGAAAAACTTTTTTCCACAAAGGGGTGACCACCTAAAACCAAAGGGAGGGGAAAAAGAAAACGTTTTTTTTTTTCTTTTGATTCAATGAGAAGCTAATTTTAAAATTTTAAAAAAATCCCCCAAAACCCAAAAAATGAATAATTATCAACTTGCAGGTTTTATTTCCATTTATATTCTCCCAGGAAACTAAACAGAATTGCTGATTAAAAGGAAAAAAAAAAAGTTAGAAGCAACCATCTTAGAAATCTACGGGCCCCCTTTGTTTAAAAAATTTTGGCTTCCTTAAACAAAAAAACTTTGAATCACCCTTTAATACTGTGTAAAACACAATTAAACAGAAGCAGACAGCTTCATCATCTTAAAAAACATTAGCCAAAGTTCTCTGAAAACAAAAACGATACATTCAGAACTATTGTGAAAACCTTCTTGAATATATCATGAGGACAAGAAGAGCCCATGTCTTATTTGCAAATTTACAAGACCACCCAACACAAAGGACCCGATCCCCCTGGCTCATTTTAGTTTAAAAGTTCTGCGATAAAACGCCAGGATATACAAAACCCTGATCAAAAAACAAATCCCTTAGACGGGGTTTCTTAGAAAAAATCCGTGTCAGGCGCAGTTTTTGACGAATCAGTCAATCAAAATGATAAACCCCCCACTAGCAACAATTTAACCTCCGCTGTTACTGCTGCTGTGCTGTTGTTGCGGTGCTGGCTGTGCTTTGTTGCTGGGGCTGCTGCTGAAAAAGCCTACGTTAGGGAAAAAAAATTTCGGAAAACAGATACTATAGGGGAAGATACGACCAAAAAACTTCACTATCATGTTACAGTCAGTATGCAAGGTTTTTTTCACGTCTTCATGACTCTTTTTGTATACAAAAAACCATTTCCCCCAGCTCTCTCTCTCTCTCCCCTTTTCTCTCTCCTCTCTCTCCCCTCCTCTCCCCCTCTCTCTTTCTCTCTCTCTCTCTCTCCCTCTCCTCTCTTTTTCTCTCTCTCTCTCCTCTCTCCCTCTCTCCTCTCTCCTCTCTCTCTCCTCTCTTTCTCTCCTCCTTTTTTTTTTTTTTTTTTTTTTTTTTTTTTTTACACAGGGGTTTGACAAGGTTAAGGATCCCTAGCTTTATTTACAGCTATTTACAAGTTAAGGGTTCCTAAATTTATTGGCAAGCTAAGAGCTGTTTTCCCCACATCAGGTCATTTTAAAGCATTTTTATTGTTATGAGACATACAATAGGGAACGGTGAAGTTGGGCCATCTGTGGGGCCCGCATTTTTTATTTGTAAAAGATTTATCCGTTTACTCATTTTGCTGTACGAAGTGTTCCATACTCGATCATCCTGGGTTATAGAATCTCAGATGGAGTGAAAATTCTGGAAAGGGTACAGCCAGGTGAAAGCGCTTTCTGCCCCTCTTTGGCATAAAAAACTTTTTTCACGCTGTCCCCGAATGGATCCGAGTGTGGGATTTGACATATGGGCCCTTTTACATAACAGTAAGGCCACCCACATCCCCCTATGTTGAAGGCTCTGCTGAAATGACAGATCTATCCAGGATGGGTCCAGGCGAGAAATGAATTTTGTCTGTTCTCTACCTGTCAACAGTCGCAGATGAGAGGGGGGGGGGGCAGGGAAACCAAAAAGTGGGGATACTCAGGTGCAGCGTACTTGTACCTGTACGAATTTTTGCAACCCCACTTCAAGTAGACGAGATAGGCGAATGCCCTTTAACTTCCGGCTGCCCTTTTTGCAAAATTTACAAC
>NW_026504507.1:0-12432 GCF_026875155.1 Cherax quadricarinatus
AGGGAAAACTTTTCACTCTTAACCCAGGATAACCCAATAATTTCACATTTTTTTCGTTAATACCCACATCAATCCACAATTTTCTTTACAAATACAACACAAGACTAGACATTTTTCTCGTTTTAACTATTTCATCTCAGGTCACTCCCCACGATGTAACCTTCTCTCTCTCTCCTTCTCCCCACCCTCCCGAACCCTCACACTCCCACCAACACCTCACAATTTTCACTCATAACCCCCAATTTTTCTCGTTTTAACTATTTCATCAGAAAAAGTCACCACAACACTTATAACCACTTTTCGATTAATTCACTAGTCACAATTTTACATAGTACGAAGTTAATACGCACACACACCTCACTTTACTTTGAACACCTTCAAAACACTCTCATAAATCATTTGAATACTCACAAAAATACCTTTGAACATTTTCAAACAACACTAAAACACTTCCAAGACAACATTTTGAGTACTCCCAAATACACCATTGAATACTACTAAAGCACCACTGAATACAGTCAAAACACCACCAAAATCACCATAAACTAAAATCAACATCACAGACTAACACCAATTTTCACACAAATCCCCTCAAATCACTATAACCAAGACGATCCCACTCACCTCCAACTAAGATATAACATGAGTGCAAAAAACATGAACACAAATCCAACACCACGAACACTCACAACCCACAACACCCACAACAACAACAACCCACTATAAAATCTCTTTTCGGTATCTCTAGTTCGGCAACAACACCCACAACCCACAACACCCACAACCCACAATTTTTTCTCGTTTTAACTAATTTCATCAGAAAAAGTCACAACAATACCCACAACCCACATCACCCACACCCCACAATTTTTTCTCGTTTTACCTAATTTCATCAGAAAGTCACAACAACCCACAACTTATAACCACTTTTCAGCATCTCTAGTTCGACAACAACACCCACAACCCACAACACCCACATCCCACAACACCCACATCCCACAACACCCACATCCCACAACACCCACATCCCCACAACAACTACCCACAACTTATAACCACTTTTTTGGTTATCTCTAATTCGACAAACAACACCCACATCCCACAATACCCCACAACCCACAATTTTTTTCTCGTTTTAACTAATTTCATCAGAAAAAGTCACAACTAACAACCCACTTTTAAATCTTTTGACATCTCTTGTTAGACACACACCACAACCCACATCTCCCACAACTCACAACACCCACAACCCACAACACCCACAACCCACAATGTTTTTCGTTTAACTAATTTTATCAGAAAAAGTACAACAACACCCACTTATAACATCTTTTTCGATATATCTAGTTCGACAAAACACCCATCAAAACCCACAACACTTCAACTCCCCACACACCCACAACCCTACAAACCACCCCCAATCCACTTACACTTACCAATTTATTAACAATGTGCCTCTTTCGATATCATTATTTTTTCCATTCTTTTTTTTGAATCTTTAATAATGTAATTCAACATGCCTCCCTTCATTATTTAATATTTAATAAAAGCCGAGACATACTCATCTCCTTGTATCCACATAAATCGATAATATACTCACAAACAACTAATCATCTCACTACCAACTACTGCGACATGTTTCTACACCCTCCATTCTTTTTCCAATGCATTATAAACTTTACTAAGGACATATGAACATAAGAACGTAGGAACACTGCAGAGGCCAACTGGCCCATGCGAGGCAGGTCCAAGTCTCCCTACTGGCACTTTAAGCCAATGCACACAACCGAGTCAAGGTCGTCAGGTCAACATTGACTTAAGAAGGAAACACGGCAACCTGACCTAAGTAGCACAAGCTATCAGGTCCTACTCACACCAACCACAATCACTCATGTATTTAATCAACCTATTTTTAAAGCTACACAACGTTCTTGGCCTCTTTATAACGGTACTCGGGAGTTTGTTCCACTCTCCACTAACTTATTACCAAAACCAGTACTTTCCTATATCCTTCTGAATCTGAATTTTTCCAACTTAAAAACCATTGCTGCGAGGTCCTGTCTAGGCTAGATATTTTCAGCACTACTATTTACATTCCCCATTATTTATTCTGTCTTCCATTTTATACACAATCAATCATATCCCCTAATTCTACTCTCTTTCTAGAGAGTGCAGATTCAGGGCCCTTAGTCTATCCTCATAGGGAAGGTTTTTGATAATGGGGATCAACTTTGTCATCCTCCTTTGTACATTTTCCAGAGAATTTTATATCATCCTGTATACCGTGGCCAAAAACTGTGCAGCTTAATCTAAATGAGGCCTAACAAGGATGTATAGGTTGAAGAACAACCTGAGGACCATATTATTTATGCTTCTTGATATGAAGCCAAGGATTCTATTAGCTTTATTGCGAACACATATGCCTGTTGTCTTGGTTCAGATTACTGCTAACCAGAACTCCTAAATCTGTTTCATAGAAATCCCTCAAATCACTATAACCAAGAAGATCCCATCACCTCAAAACCGTAATGATCGCAGGGGAAAACACTCATTTTTATAAAATTCACACAAAAAATCACAATCTCCAAACTCCATACACTATCTAATTCACTCCTCTCTTACCACCTACACATACCAGCACAGATAGCGCATACCTTCCCAGACATCACACTCCATCCAGCGTTTTTACTTGAGCGATCAGCGACATCCACCAACCCCACTTTTACTCATTTAACTTAACGAGAGGAAGTTACTTTGTTTCAACTGTTATATCTCCAATATCTAAAGATCACCTAATCAAGACCTTTTACAAATTCTATAAACCCCTCACTAAGATCACACATTTTTGTTACAATTCTCTTAAAACAACATCATAACGAAGTTCACTAAAACTATCTATACTTTACTAAGATCACATAATCATTTTGTCTTCTCTAACTCACACACAATTTTATTTCTCATTCACACTTTACACATTTCATTAACCGAAATTACATCTCATCCACCAAAACTCTCCCTCATTCTCCAGACTTTACAACATTAGCCAAAAAAAAACTAACTAAAGCTTTATGACATGAGACAATACCATAACTAACACACTGGACTAACTTTGACCAACTCTGAACATTCACCAAAACACCATGATCATCTTCAAAAAAATACTCTGCACATCCATTTGAACAGCTTCAAAAAACACATCACACACCTCCGAATACTCCCAAACACTATGTTACTACCAAAACACCACTGAATACTACCAAACACCGTCAAAAATCACAGAATCTAAGTTTAAGCATCACCAGCTTAACATCCATTTTATAGAAAATTCCCTCAAATCACTATAACCAGAACTCCTCCCCATGGGCGCAAAAAATAAAAAAGAAAAACTTGAACCCACCCCCCCCCCAAACCTAATACGCAAAAAAACAACTTAGTACATGATCACATCAACTGAAAACATAATTCTTGTACACACATTAAATCTAAAAGACAACCACCAACAACAATCACCCATGTTCATTACCTCCAAAAATCCACTAATATCACAGAAGAAAACACTCTTTTTTATAAACATTCAACAAAAAAAAGTCATATTTGACATATCTAAGCGCACTCACCTCACTACCACCAACACACGATGTCACACATCACAGGTCCGGGCGAGGTCACCTCCAGTGACTCACACTCCCATCTGTGTTTACTTGGTGGTTAGTAACATCACACCAACCCACCTTGTTCAACCTGTTGTACCCTACATTATCTCAGAACACTATATCCAAGGACGATTACCAGATTTTATGACCCCACCACTTAGATCGCAAAAAACACTCATTTTTATAATTATTCACACAAAAATCACGATCACCAATTCTTATCATGTTTACCTTCATTTATTCAACACTCATGACCAAGGATCACCAATAAAAATCTAAGATCATGCATCTCAAAACTACTATGATCATGAAACACTATTTTTTAACATTGCACAAAAATAAGGACATACACAAATACCAAGCACTTTCCACCATCATCTATAACATATCATGTGCACTGTAACAAATCACCATCACCAAAAAAAATAATAATAACAGACACCACAACTTACACATTTCAAACTACAAATTTAAGTCATGAGACATACACACAAATCTAAGACTTTCACCTCCAAACTAGATATACCATTTAAACTTAAGAACTTCACCAAAAACCTATACTTGACATATTGCGGTATTGGAATATTCATAACACATTTATCATTCTCACCTATGTTGCATATCAATTCCTCATCACTCATCCCTGAAACATCCTCCTTTTTATCCGTTTATCACCTAGGAGATGTTTAACCCGAAGACCAATCTCGACGTAGGAGACCAGAGCAACCATCACCACTCCAACCACCTACTACACTCTGGCTCCTAGTCGTGATGGGACGTCGGGGTTAAGACATCTCTAGGTGATATACGGATGAATAAGGAAGGATGCCTTCAGGGAATGATGTGGACGAGGAATGTGATATGCCAACATAGGTGGGAAATGATATTCATACCGCAAATATGACCAAGTATAGGTATGGTGAAATCATGGAGGGGGGGGGGATTTTACTGAAAATAAAGGTAATGTGTGAATATTTTAAAAGATATTATAGAAGAGAAAGGTTATGATGATTGGAAAAGAAAAGAATGGAGGGTGTAGAAACATGTCACAGTGTTGGGTAGTGAGGATGATTAGTTGTTGTGAGTTATTAACAATTTATGTGGATACAAGAGATGAGTTATGGAGAGGATTTTATTTAGATTTTAATAATTGTAGGGAGGAATTTGTATTACATTTTAAGATTCAATTAAAAGAAGGGGAAAAATTTGTATCGAAAGAGGAAAAATTGAGAATAAATTGGTAAGTGTTGTGCGGTTTGGGGTTGTTGTGGGTTGTTGTTTTGGTGTTGTGGGGTTGTTGTAGAGGTTTGTGGGTCTGTTGTGGGGTTGTGGGGTGTTGTGGCTTGTGGCGTGTTGTGGGGAGTTGTGTGTTGAGGGGTTTGTGGGGTGTTGATTGTCGAAACTCGACATATCGAAAGATGTTATAAGTGGGTTGTTGTTGTGGATTTTTTTCTGTAAAATTAGTTAATAACGAGAAAAAATTGTGGGTTGTGGGTGTTGTGGGTTGTGGGTGTTGTGGGGCTGTGGAGTGATGTGGGTTGTGGGTTGTTGTTGTCGAACTATAGATTCGAAAAGATGTTATAAGTGGGTTGTTGTTGTGACTTTTTCTGATGAAATTAGTTAAACGAGAAAAAAAAATTGTTGGGTGATGTGATGATACGGTTGTGGGGGTTGTGGGATGTGGGTGTTGTTGTCGATCTAGAGATACCGAAAAAGTGGTTATAAAGTTGTGGGTAGTTGTTTTGTGGGGGTGTGGGTATGTTGGTAGTTGTGGGACTTGGTTGTGGGTGTTGTGCGGTTGTGGGTTGTTGTTGTCGAATAGAGATGCTGAAAAGTGGTTATATGTTGTGGGGTTGTTGTGGACTTTTGATGTAATTAGGTAAAAACGAGAAAAAATTGTGGAGGTGTGGGTTGATGTGGGTTGTGGTGTATTGTTGTGACTTTTTCTGATGAAATTAGTTTAAACGAGGAAAACAATTGTGGGTTTTTGGCGTTGTGTGGGTTTGGGGTGTTGTTGCCGAACTAGAGATACCGAAAAAAGAGATTTTATAAGTGGGTTGTTGTTGTTGTGGGTGTTGTGTTTGTGAGTGTTCGTGTGCCTGTGTTTGGGATTGTGTTCATGTTTTTTGTACTCATGTTATATCTTAGTTGGTGGTGAGTGGGATGTCTTGGTTATAGTGATTTGAGGGGATTTGTGTGAAAATTGGTGTTAGTCGTGATGTTGATCTTAGTTTTGGTGATTTTGGTGAGTGTTTTGATGTATTCAGTGTGTCTTTAGTAGTATTCAATGGTGTATTTCGGGAGAGTACTCAAAATGTTGTCTTGGAAGTGTTTCAGTGTTGTTTGGAAAATGTTCAAAGGTATTTTTGTGAGTATTCAAATGATTTATGAGAGTTTTTTGAAAGGTGTTCAAAGTAAAGTGAGGTGTAGTGTGCGTATTAACTTCGTTACTATGTGAAATTGTGACTAGAGAAATTAATCGAAAAGTGGTTATAAAGTGTTGTGGTGACTTTTTCTGATGAAGTAGTTTAAAACGAGAAAAAAAACTTTTTTAATTTTATTTAAAACTAATAAGTTAACATAAAAATAAAGAAACAGTATGGATCTCAATCAAATTAAACTGACAAACGGATTGCACTTATATGCACGCAAGAGATTGCTTGCCAAAAAATACAACAAGAACTTACGGCAAAAGAACATAATACAAAAAAAAATACTCTGTCACGGGTTCATGAATCATGAATTGAATATTACACATTCATTAATGCAAATCCTTGCATATATATAACTTGTACATATAACATGATATCTGACAAAGGCTCAATACACTTGAGCATAAAATATACAAAAGTTATGCCAGTTAAATCCCATTCCTTCGCAATAATAAAAAAAACAAAACCTAACATCATATCTTACTAGAACATCTACATAGTATCCCTAACATACAGCTTTACATACACCAACATATACGAAAAAAAAAAAACATTAAACCGTCAAGATATGTCTGTATACCATAAGACTAAAATTAACATCAAAGAACTTAGCATTGACACCCAAACCGGATATCAGGTACAGACCATAATTATAAATTTAAAAAGATCGAGTCTTAATATATTAAGTAATACATAACGTCTGACACATGACCAAAGGTTCAATACAATAGAAAGGGGATATATATATACATACCACCCACACACCACACCCCACACACACCACCACACACTCACACACACACACACACACACACACACACACACTCACACACACCACACAAACACACACACACACACAAAAGTTTCACAAAATACTTTAATCAAAATCACTGGATGCATAAAGCAAATCAGTATCTAAGTATATCTCATCGTGCAAAAACTCAGCAGGTAATCATACATAACAAACTAAAACACACTCATATAGCATATAATTTACTACTCAAGTATCGTGTCATACAAGACTGATACACATCAAATTTATATAAAAAAAATCACTATATTATAGTACATTCTGAAAAGTGTTATAAACTAACATAAACGAGACCTTGGCTCTACATCCCCTTGGCTGCCCATAAAGTCTCAATGGAAACACAGGAAAGGAAACCTTTCCAAACCCACATCACAACACTCTCACGACCCCCCCCCCCAGGGAGGCGAGCCCGTTGTGACCCCCTGACTCCCTCCCAACCTATGAAAACCCCTTAACTCACTCATTATCAATCACGATTTACGAGAATCCCTAAACGTTACCTTTCTATACCCCTCTGAGAAAGCCTGATCCCACTCCTCCCATACGAATCTCTGTTACGACACATCGTACGATAGAACGTTACCGCAAGAACCTTTCTTTCTCTCCTCACTATCCCCCTCTCCCACCTCATCACCCACGACATATATATATAATCTACCATGATTTAATCTAAGCTCTTATGAACACCCTCGTCTAACCCACCCATATTAGACTTTAAAAGCACGCAGAACGGACACCCCCACGGCCCCCCCCCTCTGTACCACCTAACTCTAAACCAGCACCTAACCTCCTCTAGCCCTTCACAAAAGTAAACTACATGGAACGCAGTCTCATCCCCTTCCACAGATACCACACCCCCACCCTTACACCTGTCTGTTCGTAGTATCTCACCAGACGGAAGGATCCCATGCAGGGAAACGAAACATCACCTTCACGCGCCCCGAGGGTTTTTTAACTTCATTTTACCTAAAATCCTAAACCAAATACTCTTCCATGCATTACATGGGAACAAACCCTCAACTGGGATAACGCACCTACCTTCAAGTAACCTACACACAAAACCCTTATACGAACCTTTCTCAGTCCTTAACCAACTTCACAGCCCTCAAAACGATTTCGCATTCCTCAACTCCATGCCTTGATACCAACAACCCAGCTGTCGTGTATGATTCCCAACTGCCCCGCGTTCACACCCTCACGGCAACATTCCCATTTAATAAACACACATTTTAGCCCTCCGTCTCAAATCCCATCAAACCCCAACCCACGTGCAACAGTTTAGGTTATCTTTATTATGAAACGTTTCTTGCCTACACAGTAGGCTTCTTCAGTCAAGTACAGAAAAAGATGATAGAAGCAGAAGATACTTGAAGACGCCACCCCAGATGTATCAGTCCATCACCCTTAAATTTTGAGGCGGTGGTCAGTCCTCAGTCTGGAGAAGAGCATTGTTCCATAGTATGAAACAATATGGAAGAAGAAGTGGACAGGATGGAGTTTTTATAGCGGGCCAAGAAGGTGGAGACGTAGCCACTAGGAGAGGTTAAGAACTCAGATGTTGAGAGGTCAGGCCCTCGTCCAAACACTCCTATTGACATCCTTCACGACAATGAGCACAGTGGTGTCGTCTCAACGTATCCAATTAAAACCCGGCCAGGCCCTCCCACCCCCCACACTACCTTCACATGGGTACCATAAGCTGCGGTCACCATTCTATAAAAGGGGTCTGGAAAACACGCAAAACAATATTTGGGACATGGTGCATCCTGTCTAAGGCCTCTACCATTTGCAATTATCCCCACCCCATACACCCATTAATCTGTTATCTCCATTTTGCCCCATGTATAGCTAATTCTACCCACTCTGACTATTTCCTCCCCACAAAACCCTGTCTCTAAGGTATAACCTGCCAAAGCTCCCTTTCATCTATCATATCTCCCTGCCATCTAGAGTCAACCAAAGCCGCCCCTTCACCCCCAACCTTAGTTCCACAAAACTTCTCAGTATCCCATGTCCTTCAAATTCATCGACCTTCCCGGCAACCCAAACTGGGATTTTGCCGAACCTTCCCACAACACATTTGAACCTTTTCCCTAAATTTTTGCGAACACTTATAGTCTGCAACAGCAGTGATATGGCTCGGTACTCCCGAAGGGTGGGCTGCCCTTGACCTTCGGGACCAACACGACAACTGGGGGCCTTGTTACCTATGCTTCTCCCCAAACGTACCCTTCTCCTTTCCCATACGATTAAATAACCAAACTATAAATCCCCTTATTAACGTCCAATGTTGTAAATTAAATTCTACTGGGAGACCGTCAATACCCGGCGCTTTCCCTTCCTCTTTCCCTTAACGCTTCTCATTTCCTCTGCCGTAAATAGTCCCACTGAAAGCCTTCATCATGCTATCACTATTTCCTAAATTACACGTCACATACGTACACACCTTGTCCAACGCCACATCACCCACCCCCCCCACTGTTCAGTTACTTCCGTACCAAGCCTCCGCATACGCACACAATCCCATTCGTGGTTCGTATACTCTGCCCCTGCTCTATAATTCCAACCATCTCCGTTATCTCTAAACATGGATTGCTGTCACCGCCCCGCTTTTGCTTTTATGATGCTGCAAAAACAAACGCTGACGGATTGTCGCCCAAAGCACCTCTTCCACCCCTGCCTGCACCCTTACAGGCTTGGAACCTTTCCATTTGCAACACCTCAACCTCCCTTTTATTTCAGCTATTTCATCCATAGGAAAATTATTCCCACCTAACCCCCCTCCCATAGCAACCCCCCCTTCTTAACCTATCCTCTAAATGTTAGCCAGGTCCATATTTTAAAAATTATTATTACGTTTTCCTTCTCTCACATAAAACTTTCTAATACTTTCCTTTGCAAACACAATCCCATGTCACAATGTCATCCACTCCCTGTTACTTCCACACTAAGCTCCCTACATAGGACTGAAAAACCCCTTCCAACCCCTCCTCATCACCAATTAACACTTATATTTAATTTCCTAACTTCTATATATGTCCGTGAGCATCCCCCACCCAACCTCCACCACACTGCCCTATGATTCTGACATTGTGCTCCACAGTCACTGAAAGATTTCACATCCATCCTGAGAAAGGTACACTCTATCTAGTCTCGCTGCATAAACACTCCTAACAAACGTATATTTCAGTCTCCCACCACGCCCCCCCGAAGGCATTCACGTAAACTAACATCCCTTATAATCCCTAAGAGCCACAGAATATATCCAGCCCTTTTGGTTCCTCGGTCCACATCAGCCACCCTGATTACACTATTCCCCAATCCCCACCATCAATTGCTACCTCTGGCAGTGCACTTAGAAAAACACAAGATCCCTCAACACAAAATCATTCGTTACCTGATGTTATTTTCTGCCGGCGCATACACACTCACAAAAGACACGCTTAACCATCCGCCACCCATCCCACACGCAACAACCCTCACCTCCCCCTCCTCCCTCGCTTCTCTGCAACAAACGGGCTAGTCTCCCTTATAAAATTCCACACCACTTTTGAAGGGGAGATGGCAGGGAACTACTCGAAATACTGCCACTGCAACTCCAAACCCTACCCTCTTTAAAATTGTGGCTCCTGCAGGAAAACACAAATCCACTCTAGATTTGCTTCAGGATAATACCGAAACCAATCTCTCTTCATACCGCTACATAACCCATTAAATTACAGAACATAAACCTAAGGCCTATAAAGTTTCCACTCCTGCCTCCTCTCATCACTCTTATACAACTGCGAGCTTGAATTTAAGTTTGTCCCATTCAGAAGTGCTCTCTTTCCCCTCCCCCCTTCTTCCGGTGCTCCTATCATGGCTACCACCACCTACACACACCTTCACACTTCACTGTCTGTTTCCCTGGCCTTTGTGCAGGCATAAGGACGTCATCAGAATATGACGTAGCCGCCCCTCTTTCTCGTGACCGTCAATGATTACACTATTCTTGATCAGATTGGGGGGATGTTGCCTCTTGATGAACCTCCACCTCTTCTAGGAATGGTTTTTAAAGATTCAACGGACGACTCCAAACCACCATCACGTCCACCAAATTATCATGTCTCCGACTTTCTGGAAGCGTCGGCCTCTCCGATGACACCAGCCCAGGATGTAACGTCCCCTCTCTGGTGTGACACAAGTCTTTCAACACCTCCACCATTCTTACTCAATCTCGAGAACCTTTCCTGTAATTGCTGCTCCTCCATATCCATCAGGAGACGAACCTGATCAGCAGCTAGGGGAGGGACTCAACTCACCACCTGTCCTGTGTGCCCGATCCAATATTCGCTCCACAAAACACCACGCCCGCCCAATCGAGTTTGTTTTTCACCTGCACCTTTGAGCAGGGGGGCTGCGGACATCCACCACAGGTCCAGGCACAACGTCTTCGCTTATCACAGGTGCCCGCTATGTGATCATACTCACCACATTAGGCGGCATTGTACGTCGTTTGTCCTGGGTACATTACCATTACTGGCGTCCTGAAATCTGTAAGATTACAACATATGGACCGGTATTTGGGTGCCTCACGTCATTTTGAGGTGAAAAGAACCCTCTGGATAACCAATATAGGCACTGCCGCCCACGTACCATGTTGAGCATAATGCACGTCCCATATGTCTCTAAAACTTTCTTATAATCCGCATCGTCTGCCTCAAAGGGAAACGTTGCGTAAACTTGATCACGTTAATGCCGTGAAACATCTTTCAATCGTACACTGACAGCTGGTGTGACGCTAAGACTTACGTCCTGAAACCTGGTTGACTAACGGATTCATAAACAGTTAGCTGTTAGCCGTTTGACGAATATTCTTTTGGCTTCCGTTTAAGCAACACCATCAAGTCACTACCTTGTAAGCCAGATGTCTCCCGATGATCTTTGGCAATAAGGACTTGCACAGAGTAGGCGTTTATCGTTCCTTGAAGTAGCTCAATGCCTACCAAGTATTTATCCTGCGTCTCACTGCCATCTTGACACTCACAGTGCACCAGTTGTTAAACAGTGGCGTGACAGCACCACTTCACACCGCTGCAGCCAGGTAACTGCAAGGGAGCTCGCCTACAAACAGCAGAGGGGTTTTGCAGAGCACAACTGCACTTACTGTGGTAGGCAGCGATTGTTCCGAGAAAATTGGGGTTTTGAATGAAAATGTGAGGTGTTTGGTGGGAGTGTGAGGGTTCGGTGAGGGTGGGGAGAAGGAGAGAGAGGTTACTTACGTGGGGAGTCGACCTGAGTATGAAATAGTTTTAAAACTGAAGAAAAAATGTCTAGACTTGTGTTGTATTTTGTAAAAGGAAATTGTGGATTGATGTGGGATTAACGAAAAAAATGTGAAAATTATTTGGGTTATCCTGGGTTAAGAGTGAAGGAAAATGTTTTTTCCACTATGTTGTATATGAAATGTTGTAAATACTGAGATGGGGAAGTCGAGAAGATTCAGCCTGTGTGTGTGGGGGTCATCATGTGACGTCACTGAATAGGGGGAAGGAGT
>NW_026504509.1:0-12787 GCF_026875155.1 Cherax quadricarinatus
TTGGTACCACCTTGCTGTAAAACACAAGTGAA
Organism: Cherax quadricarinatus; assembly: GCF_026875155.1. Classification (NCBI taxonomy): domain Eukaryota; kingdom Metazoa; phylum Arthropoda; class Malacostraca; order Decapoda; family Parastacidae; genus Cherax; species Cherax quadricarinatus. The sequence goes on from NW_026504509.1 coordinate 33, forward strand.
ATTTTTGGTACCAACCTGGCAAGTAAAATGCAAAGTGAATTTGGCACCAACCTTTGTGCTAGGAAACACAAGAGAAAACTTGGTACCAGCTGTGTAGTAAAAACAAGGTAACTTTGGTGCCACCGGTAGTGAAACACAAGTGTAACTTTGGTACCAGCCTGTGCTAGTGAAACACAAGTCTAACTTTGGTACAAACATGTGCTCGTGAAACACAAGTGTAACTTTGGTACCAACCTGTGCTAGAGAAACACAAGTCTAACTTTGGTACCAACCTGTGCTAGTGAAACACAAGTGTAACTTAGGTACCAACCTGTGCTAGTGAAACACTAGTCTAAGTTTGGTACCAGCCTGTAGTTACCAGCGGTCGCAATATACACAACGAGAAGCAATTATTACTACAGATAAAGCATCCTTCCTCCAAAATTTGCACCAGTCAACCATTGTGGTAATATAGCATTTATTGTGGTGGAGACGGAAAAAAACAAAAATAGAAAAGCCAGATACAGCGATTGATAAGCAAAGAGGTCGACTGTACGTCATTGTATGAGCTGCCAGATATCACCGGCTCTTCAACACGCAAGTTATACTTTTGTATCAGTCAAATCACATATTACTCGGGTAGATAATTTCCAGTAGATCCTTCATGTGTTAGCTCAAATCACCGACCAGTATGTTTTAAATAAGTGACCCACTGATCAGAGCAGATCGACTGGTCCGAACCCTTGACTGGTCCGAACCCTTGACTGGTCCGAACCCGGGACTGGTTTCAAACAGTTTCGTTGGACAATAAAGCAGACTGTAAACGGATGGGTTTGTAGGCGCCCTTATAAACACAAACATTAAAAATCAGGAACGTGACGGTAAGCTGTCCAATATACAAATAGAGTTAGAAACAGAAATACAAATAGCTAGAGCTTCATTTAAGGTTATTAATATAATATTCAAGAGGTTGCTAGTAGAATTGCAGTAAATCAACCATTCAAATCATTATGAAGCTGTATGTAGTCTGTGGTCAGTCAAACAAAGGGCTTCCACATGGATAAATTGTCATTTTTGTGGAAATTGGTGTCACGCTCCTTGTGCAGATATCCCAGAACTAGCTACAAGCAGTATTAAAACAGAGAAGTGTTTTGGGTATGCCCAAATGAGGAAAATCTGTGGACTAAAATCACAAGGGTATTAAAAGAGGATAACATCAAGCTGCTTTCATAGAAAACCTGGAAGCTTTCTACAACAGATGGGAACATAAAAAGTCTGGGCTGAATGGTACTGCCCTTGATACTGGCCATGTAGTCACAAACTGTAAGGCTGGAGGTGATGTCCTGGTAGTCAGTAAATGTGGGGCTGATAGGGCTGTCCTGGGAGACAGTAATGGTGAAGCTGGAGGTGCTGTCCTGGGAGACAGAAATGGTGAAGCTGGAGATACTGTCCTGGGAGACAGTTATGGTGAAGCTGGAGATTTTGTCCAGGTAGTCGGGAATTATACGCAGGAAGGAATACATATAAATGACCTCATAGAGGACAGGAGCCATAGTAGGGAAACAAGTGTAGTCAAAGATAGATAAAACCAATATTGCAAACTAGAAAATACCGCAGGAAATAGCAAACAAGAGGACTCCAATAGCAATAGTGAAGATAAATTACCAAAAACAACTGGTGGGAGCTCCATTGTTGGTGCTAGGGAGGATAGGAGTAAGACAGGGAAACATGCACCAACAGGGAATACAGTCACAGAAAAACCCAAGGCAAGCGGAAACCAAGCCTGTGCACATACTATGCACTTGGTATCTGCTGGCATGGGAAAAACTGGAAAAACAGATGGGACATGCAACTATGACCACCCTAGAAAATGTCATGCCCATATGACAACAGGAAAATGCAAACTCCCTTCCTGTAAGCTTTTTCACCCTGAAATGTGTACCTCTTCAGTACAGGAAAGACTGTGCTATAACTTAAATTGCCAGGCATACCATCTAAAGGGGACAAAAAGATACAAAACATCCAGGCCATGGGAAAACCTGGGTAGCCACAGCCACTCGAAGAGGTGAGGTTTTTTAGTGCCAGGAAGGAAAAAAAAACAGGCAGGAAATGGCAGAAAATCGTACACCAAATCCATCTCTCCTGAGTGAACCACAGTCGTTGGCATCCACTCCAAACCAACAGATACAGAAACCTAATGACGGAAAAAAAATCCCCCCTCCCCAGTACCAACAATAAAACCTCCATTCCGATAACATTCTTCTTGCAAATAAACAGGTCTAAAGCCAGCAACAAACAACAAAATACCTTTCATCCGAGACTGCTTGCAGAGCAAAGGCAATGTTCGCGGCTTTCACTGACAACCCACATAAAGGAACACTTGGACATCGAAATATTGGATCCCAGTACAACCTATACAGATGTGACAGAGTGGAAAAGGCAAAAGGGGGGGGTTGGCCTGTACTATTGCAGATCCACTTGTTGCACAGAACAGCTTTAATGCCACAAATACGAAGTGGAAGTTTTAGCAGTAAAGGTCGAGAACCAAAAACTAGTCGCATTGTGGTAGTCTACAAGCCTCCGGATGCAACATCCCAGCATTCCAGTATCAGCCGTTAAAAATTGACCACTGTCTAAAATCTTCCAGCTCCTGCAACCCAACATCATGCTCCTGGGGATTTCAACTTAAGGCACCTAAAATGGAGAATATAGCAAATAATATTGTTGCAGTAATAACACCAGGAGGCAGCTCTGATGAAAACTCACACTCACACGAGCTTTAAATCTCGCACAAAATTCAATTATAAACCAGCAATAATACAGCCCTACTAACTGGAGAATACACTAGACCTTCATCTTCATTACTAACAATGAAGACTGATAATAATGTCACCATAATCAAAAACAATATACACAATCACAACATAATTGAAGGTTTCAGACATGTATGGCGTGGAATCCCCAGACCGACAAAAAGGAGACTAGTCCACAAGGGAGCATTCACCAAATTCAACTTCAATAACAAAAACAAAAGTGGGAACCAATTAAACCAAGGTCCATGAGATAACCGAGATAAGCTGGGAAGATATACTAAGCAAACACAGACCCAAACTTATATCCTAGACAGATAACCGGTGCACTCGATGTATGCACAAGGCTTATTCCTCTAAGAACAATGAGGAGTAGATGTAAAATAAAAGAGACAGGCGCTCCCTTTGACAGGCGACGGCAAGAATAACAGAGCGGCTAGAAAGGGTCAATATTCTGAAATGCGCAGGGAGACACTGGTCAGTGAGAAATAGCAAGCATCGAAACTAAGCTAAAAGAATCCATTCAGGAGTCAGGAACGCGGGAAGAACTAAAAGCCTAAATTGAAATTCGAAAGAAACCCAAAGTATTTCTTCTCCATGCCAAATCAAAATCGAGAACAACTCCAGTATTGGGCCCCTACTTAAAACACGATACGGGTCCTACACAGATACAACAAGGAAATGAGTGAGCTACTCAAAGTCCCAATAGACTCAGTATTTAGCAATGCCGCTAACCAGACTGAGAGTCGAAGATCAAAAATTAATTTTTATGAGAGAGCCACAAAATTTGAATTAACACAAGCCATCCGATGTTATCCTGACGCCAAATGACTCGACAGGCGATAAATGACATGCCCATGCCTCTGCCCTCAGGGCCGGGAACACATGGAACTCTGTGTTCTCAAGAACTGCAAGAAGCCCCTATCACGATCCTTTTCGACATCCTATGCGGAGAGGGAGCATGGACACGGGGTTCGTCCCTCAGTTACATAAAAAACAACAGACAAAGCCTCCACTCCCCAAAGGGGGGCAGAAAAGCAACAGCAAAGAACAACCAGACCAATAACACACAACATCCCATATCATAAAAATCGTTGAAAGGGGTCCCAAGAAGCAAGATCACCTCCCCATCAAGAAACCCATCATTACACAACCAAGGGCAACATGGTTTAGAACAGGTCTCTCCTGTCTGTCTTAACTACTGGAACTCTCAGACGAAACCCCAAGGTCCTCTATGCACTAGAAGACACAAAAATGCAGATGTAATCAATTAGCAGACTTTGCAAAATCCTTCGACAAGTGTGAACATGGCGTAATACGCACAAAATGCCCAAAGAAAAAACAGGAAAAGTCGTCCGATGGATCTAATAATTTCCTCACAAACGAACACAGAGAGTAGTCGTCAACAGAGAAAAGTCCGAGCAGCCTACTGTGAAAAGCTCTGTTCCACAAAGCACAGTACTAGCTCCCATCTTGTTCCCATCTTCCATATCGCGACATAGACAAAGGATGTCACCACAGCACCGTGTCCTTCCTTTGCAGATGACACCCAAATCTGCATGACAGAGTCTTCCATTGCAGACACTGCAAGGCTCCATGCGGACATCATCCAAATCTTTTCAGTGGGCATGCAGAAAACAATATGAAATTCAACGATGAGAAATTTCAATTACTCAATATGGTAAACTGAGAATTAAATCTTCAACAAGTACAAAACAAATTCTGGCCACAAAATATAGCGAAACACCAACGTCCAAAGACCCTGGAGTGTTTATAGTCCGAGGATCTCACCTTCAAGGACCATAACATTGTATCAATCGCATCTGCTAGAAAAAATGACAGATGGATAATAGAACCATCAAAACTAGGAGCCAAGCCCATGATGACACTCTTCAGGTCACTTGTTCTATCAGGCCTGGAATATTGCTGCACACTCTAACACACCATTCAAGGCAGGTGAAAATTGCCGACCTAGAAAATGTACAGAGAACTTCACGGCGCGCATAACGGAGATAAAACACCTCAATTACTGGGAGCGCTTGAGTTTCTAAACTCTTGTAATCCAGGAACGCAGGAGGGAGAGATACATAATATATACACCTGGAAAATCCTAGAGGGACTAGTACCGATCTTGCACACGAAAATCACTCACACGAAAGCAAAAGACTTGGCAGACGCATGCACCACCCCACCAATGAAAGCCAGGGGTGTCACTAGCACGTTTAGAGACCATACAAAAAGTGTCATGGCCCAGAGACTGTTCATCTGCCTCCCAGCACACATAAGGGGGATTACCAACAGACCCCTGGCAGTCTTCAAGCTGGCACTGGACAAGCACCTAAAGTCAGTTCCTGATCAGCCGGGCTGTGGCTCGTACGTTGGTTTGCGTGCAGCCAGCAGCAACAGCCTGGTTGATCAGGCGCTGATCCACCAGGAGGGCCTGGTCACAGACCGGGCCGCGGGGGCGTTGACCCCCGAAACTCTCTCCAGGTAAACTCCAGGTAAACTCTCCAGTGAAACACAAGTGTAACTTTGGTACCAACCTGTGCTAGAGAAACACAAGTCTAACTTTGGTACCAACCTGTGCTAGTGAAACACAAGTGTAACTTAGGTACCAACCTGTGTCTAGAGAAACACTAGTCTAAGTTTGGTACCAGCCTGTGCTAGTGAAACACCAGTGGAACTTTGGTACAAACCTGTGCTAGAGAAACACAGTCTAACTTTGGTACCAACCTGTGCTAAGTGAAAACAAGAGTAATTAGTACAACCTGCGCTAGGTGAAACACTATGTCTAAGTTTGGTACCAGCCTGTGCAGTTAAACACAAGTGTAACTTGGGTACTAACCTGTGCTAGAGAGAAACACAAGTCTAACTTTGGTACCAACCTGTTCTAGTGAAACACAAAGTGTAACATTGGGGTACCAGCCGTGCTAGTGAAACACAAGTGTAACATTGGTACCATCCTGTGCTAGTGAAACGCTAGTGTAACCTTGGCACCAACCTGTGCTAGTGAAACACCAGCGAAAACTTTGGTACCAGCCTGTGCTAGTGAATCACAAGTGTAACTTGGTGCCAACCTGTGTAGTGAAACACAAGTGTAACTTTGGTACCAACCTGTGCTAAGTAAACACAAGTAACTTTGGTGCCACCTGTGCTAGTTAAAACACAAAGTGTAACTTTGGTACCAACTGTGCTAGTGAAACACCTAGTGTAACTTGGTACCACCTGTGTGGGCTAGTGAAACTAAAGTGTAACTTTGGTACCAACCTGTGCCCTAATGAAAACACATAGTGTACTTTGGTACCAGCCTGTGCTAGTGAAACACAAGTGGAACAATGGTACCCAGCCTGGCTACGTGAAACACTATGTAAAATTTGGTACCAACCTGTGCAAGTGAAATCACAAAGTGAACTTTGAACCAACCTGTGCTAGTGAAACACAAGTGTAACTTTGGTAACCAATAAAGTGATAGTGAACACAAGTGTACCTTTGGTACCAGCCTGTGCTGTGAAACACAAGTGTAACCATATGTTACCAAACCTGTGCTAGTGAAAACACAAGTGTAACATTGGTACCAGCCTGTGCATGACACACAAGTTAACTTTGGTACCAACCAATGCTAGTGAAACACAAGTGTAACCTTTGGTATCCCCCCCCCCAGCCATGCTAGTGAAACAACAAGGCTAACTTTGGTACCACCTGTGCTAGTGAAAAACAAGTGTAACATTGGTACCAACCTGTGCAGTGAAACCTCAAGTGTAACTTTGGTACCAAGACCTGTGCTAGTGAAACACAAGTGTAACTTTGGTGCCAACCTGTGCTAGTGAACACAAGTTTAACTTTGGTACCAGCCTGTGATAGTGAAACACAAGTGTAACTTGGTACCAGCCTGTGCTAGTGAAACACAAGTGTTAACTTTGACCAGCCTTTGCAAGTGAAACACCAAGTCTAACTTTGGTACCAACCTGTGCTAGTGCAACACAAGTGGAATCTTGGTAACCCACCTGTGCTAGTAACCACAAGTCATAACATTGGTAACAACCTGTGCTAGTGAAACACATGTGTAACTTTGGTACCAACCTGTGCTAGTGAAACACATGTGTAACTTTGGTACCAACCTGTGCTAGTGAAACAAATCGAAGCCGTACACAGTATTAGACAGAACTGCAATATATATTTATGAAGAAGACTATTGAACAATAGTTAAAAAATGCGTTATGCGAAGAACAAGAAATAAGTCAATGGAAATAAGTCACTCTGTCTGACTTTTTTGGGTTATCCTTGGTTCTCTACACATATGCTGCTATGTATCTTAATTCTATGTAACTGTATTTGTGTATACGTGAATAAACTTACTTTCTTACTTACTTACTTACTACAATTTTAAGTGAATATTAGAGCAAAAAATTATTGCAAACAACACCAGTACTGGAGACAGTAACAATGAGATAAACTAGCCAGGTTCCAGGAATGGCTGTCGAAATCTTTTTGGTGGTTAGATGGAGACTATCATGATGGTCGACTTTATTACTTGAGACTATCATGATGGTCGACTTCATTACCTGAGACTATCATGATGGTCGACTTGATTACCTGATACTATCATAATGGTCGACTTATATTACCTGAGACTAACAATGAAGGTCGACTTTAATTACCTGAGACTATCAAGATGTTCGACTTGATACCTGAGACAACATGCTGGTCCCGACTTTTTATTTCCTGAAAACTATCAATGATGGATCGACTTTTATTACCTGATACTATTCATGAGGTCGACTTTATTTACCTGAGACAATCATGATGGTCGACTTTATTACATGAGACAATCATGATTGTTCGACTTTATTACCTGAGACTATCAATGATGGTCGACTTTATTACCCTAACTATCATGAAGGTCCAACTTTATTACCTGAGACAATTATGATACGACTTAATTACCTGAAACTAACATGATGGTCGACTTTATTACGTGAAACTATCATGATGGTCGACTTTATTACCTGAGACTATTAGATAGTCCCTTTATTACCTGAGACTATCATGATGGTCGACTTAATACCTGATACTATCATGATGGTCGACTTTATTACCTGAGACTATCAAGATTCGACTTTAACCTGAGACTATCATGAAGGACGACTTTATTACCTGAAACTATCATGATGTCGACTTTATTACCTGAACTATATGATTAGTCGACTTTATTACCTTGAGACTATTATGATGGTCTATTTAGATTACCTGAAGACAATTATGATGGCGACATTATACTGAGACTATTATGAGGTCGACTTAATAACCTGAGACTAACATGATGGTCAATTTTATACCTGAGACTATCATGATGGTCGACTTTTATTTACCTGAGACTATCATGAATGGTCCGAACTTTATTACCTGAGACTATCATGAAGGTCACTTTATTACATGAGACTATCTGAGGTCCGAACTTTATTTACCTGAGACTATCATGATGGTAGACTTTATTTACCTGAGACTATTATGATGGTCGACATTATTACACTGAGCTATCATGATGGTCGACTATATTATCTGAGACTATCGAAGATGGTCTACTTATTTACCAGAGACTATCATGAAAGGTCGACTTTATTACCATGAGACTATTCATGATGGTCGACTTTATATCTGAGACCAAATCATGAAGGTCGACTTTATTACCTGAGAACTATCATGAAGTCGACTTTATTACCTGAGACTATCAAGATGGTCCGACTTATTATCTGAGACTATCATGAGGTTCGACTTTATTACCTGAGACTATCATGATGGTCTACTTTAATTACCCTAAGACATCATGAAGGTCGACATTATTACCTGAGACTATCTGATGGACGACTTTTATTACCTGACACTATCATGATGGTCTAATTTATTACCTAAGACTATCATTATGTCGACATGATTACCTGATACTATCAATGATGTCGACTTTATTATCTGAGACATTATGATGGTCACTTTATTTCCTGAGACTATCATGAAGTCGACTTTATTACCTGAGACTATCATGATTGGTCGACTTTATTACCTGAGACTATCATGATGTCGAACTTTATATTACCTGAGACTCTCATGAGGTTGACTTTATTGCGTGAGACTATCCTAATGAAGGTCGACTTTATTACCTGAGACTATCATGATGGTCGACTTTATTACCCTGAGACTCTCATGATGGTTGACTTTTATTACCTGAGACTAACATGATGGTCTGACTTTAATTTACCTGATACTATCAAGATGGACGACTTTATTTCCTGAGACTAACATGAGGTAAACTTTATTACCTGAGGTTATCATGATTGGTCGACTCTTTATTACCTGAGATATCATGATGGTCGACATTATTACCTGAGACTATCATATGGACGTGACATTATTCCTGAGACTATCAAGATGGTAAACTTTAATACCCTTAGACTATCAAGATGGTCGACTTAATTACCTGAGACTATATGATGGTCGACTTTATTACTTGAGACAAACATGATGGACGACTTATACCTGAGACTCTCAGATGGGTTGACTTCATTACCAGATACTAACATGATGGTCGACTTTCATTACCGTGAACTATCATGAATGGTCGACTTCTGTCCTGTAGAACTATCATGAAGGTAAACTTTATTACCTGAGACTATCATGATGGTCGACTTTATTACCTGAGACTATCATGATGGTCGACTTTATTACCTGGGAGTTACTGATTTTTGGTGTGTATTGTGGATAAGTATGCTGCTCCCATGTTGATATTAGCTAGAGAAAGTTCCCTCCGACCCTTGGAGTTAATGCAAAATGAAGCTCTCAGATTTTTCTTGGCTGTCCCAGATCTACAAAAGTTCTTAACATGAGGAAGATACTTGGTATTTCTATTATCAGTGATAGGATTGTTGAAATTTAACACTGTGTACTCGTAGTAGAATGTAGAGAAACAAACCAGACACTGTCACAGTGAATCTTACCAAGTGTCTAGAGGTAAATACACACAGATCTAAATGGATTGTGAAAACGTGCAAATGCAATAAGTTTTTATAACCTGCCATGACTGTATCACTGTTGGCAACAAGAGCATTTCACCCCCCCAGGAAATGTGTTCATTTAATATCCCATACCTACAATTCCCCTTCCCAAGAAGCTCATTGCTAGTAATCCCCTTCCTTAAATCTCTTGATAGAGCACTGCTCAAGAAGAAATTTCTCACCTAGCTGGTAAAACAAGTTATCACAAGTTAAATACACTGATGGATCAAAACAGAGTCCTTCTGGCAGGTCTGCATCTGCACTTGTTGGTCCCCCCCCCCACATCCCCTAGTTAAGAACGATAATAAATTTTGTTGATTAGGCATAAGATAACAACTGGGCGTCTACACTGCAAACTGAATGTTGCAATCCTAATGGCCTAAAGCTAACCTATGACACGACTTGACTCTATCATCATTAACTGATCTATGTCATCATTGAAGGCTCTTGGCTCATATAATACTCCAACAACATGGTCCCCCCCATTGGTGAAGCCAGTATAGAGATCAAAAATTAGGGACAAAGGAATTAATGTACAAGTGGCTATGGATCCCATCACACATTGGATTACTCCTTCATGATAAAGTTGATAAGTTAGCCAAGAAAGTATCCATAGGAGAACGTAGAATATAACTTTGGTTAACTTGTCTAGGCTTAGGAATAATATTAGGAGAGAAGTAAATAATGAAGATGGTTGTTATAGTGAATGCAGTTAGAAGCCTGAGTAGATCTATCAACCCACTATGATAACATGAACGTAGATAAGTATGTTTATGGAGCAACTGCAAATGTGAACTGACAGACTTATGTTGTAGTGGCCCATGCCTTGGCTTGGTTTACAAGTAACTTCTGGCAGTTGGGAGACACACATATGATCAAACTAAATTAAATTATTGATCAGGCATATTGTACACAGCTTGAACACTATGTGCTTAATTGTCCACATATGAGGAATACAGAGACAGACAGTATAATAACCTATGTGACATGTCAAGATATCTTATTAATGAAAATAAGATACCAGATATACTAAGCAAATTTCCTAAATTTGCTTGTAACAGATAAGTGAACTATAGATATGTAGATATAAATCCATATGTATTCCTGTTAACCCTTTGGGGCCTAGTTCCTAGGCCTTTTGTGTATCCACATGCTCTCGCGCTACCGTCCACAGGATGGATATGGGGTGCACAATAAACTAGCCACTTCGGTGGCAAAATCTAATCTAAATCTTGTGGATAAGTTAATTTAGATTAACATTTTAAGTCTGAGAAAAGTACAGATAAGAAAAAGTGATTCTGGAAGATGTTCAGTGAATGTAATGGTAATGTTGAGTGATACAAGAGACATGAATGTCAGTGTGGGAGACATTGTTGTGTAAGGCACATTGGGAAAGTTTGAAGTGTTTGATGTATATAGCAGAGTAGAACCTTAAGCTTACCTCAAGCTACAAGATAGGTAAAGACATAGTGATAATATAGCATTTATTGTGGTGGAGATGGAAAAAAAATAGAAAAGCTAGATACAGCGATTGATAAACAAAGGTTGAGGTCGACCGTTCGTCATTGTAGGAGTTGCCAGCAGTCACCGGTTTCTTCAAGACGCAAGTTATACTTTTGTATCAATCAAATCACATATTACTCGGGTAGATAATTTCCAGTAGATCCTTCATGTGTTAGCCTAAATCAGTTAGTTTAATATGTTTATTATGCACCCCATACCCATCCTGTGGGCGGTAGTCAAAAGATTACAGAGGTACATAATTGGTCCAGGGACTGGACTCCAAAGTTTTGATAGCTGAGCAAGTTACAGAGGTAATGAACTCACAATTTACAAAGGTAATGAACTCACAATTTACAAAGGTAATGAACTCACAATTTACAAAGGTAATGAACTCCAGGTAAGTCTGGTCACAATCATGACAAGTTACAAAGGTATTTACAGATTACAGAGGTACGTAATGGGTCCAGGGACTGGGCCCCCAAAGTTTTGATAGCTGAACTATGTACAAAGGTAATGAGCTCACAAGTTACAAAGGTAATGAATTCTGTAGAATGGTTACTTACGTTTATACTTTGGCTACAATCATGAACAAATTATAGAGTAATGAGCAATTCACACTTCCACAACCGGTCACAACTGTAATGAGTTATTGGTGCAAATATTGATTGTTGAGTCACACACACCACACACACACACACACACACACACACACACACACACACACACACACACACACACACACACACACACACACACACTTTAGTTTAATATCTTTATGCACCCCATAGCACGTTAAGAGACCATACAATAAGTGTCAGGGGCCCGAGACTGTTCAACTGCCTCCCAGCACACATAAGGGGGATTACCAACAGACCCCTGGCAGTCTTCAAGCTGGCACTGGACAAGCACCTAAAGTCAGTTCCTGATCAGCCGGGCTGTGGCTCGTACGTTGGTTTGCGTGCAGCCAGCAGCAACAGCCTGGTTGATCAGGCGCTGATCCACCAGGAGGCCTGGTCACAGACCGGGCCGCGGGGGCGTTGACCCCCGAAACTCTCTCCAGGTAAACTCCATACCCATCCTGTGGGCGGTAGTCAAAAGATTACAAAGGTACATAATGGGTCCAGTGACTGGACCCCAAAGTTATGATAGCTGAACTAGTTACAAAGGTAATGAACTCCAGGTAGATCTGGTCACTAATCATGGCAAGTTACAGAGGTAATGAATCAGCTTCACTCCTATACATGGTTACAGTCATGAACAAATTACAAAGTAATGAACCACTGATACGTCCACACCTGGTCACATCAACCGACCAGTATGTTTTAAATAAGTGACCCACTGATCAGATCAGATCGACTGGTCCGAAACCTTGACTGGTCCGGCCTTGACTTTGGGCCGAAACCCTTGATGGTCCGAA